>JAECXJ010000101.1:0-17016 GCA_018152295.1 Drosophila carrolli
AGAAATGATTTGAATATTTTAAACTAGACCTAAAATATTGACTGACTGCAAAGTAATTTTAGCATAGATTATTATGCGGCAGATTATTCATGTCTGTTGAACACTTTAATTGAACAGAAAATAAAATTTTACTTTGAAGAGATCAATTCAATAAAAAAATATTTACTGATGATAAGTTATTTTATAGTAAAATATGTTTACATTTCAGGTCTCATTATTTAACGTTTGGTTTATAAAATAATATACATTAAAAGAGTATACAAATTATTTATATAAACACTTTACTAAAGTAACATCCTTATACTTGCATAGAACACAAAATTTTTAACAAATAATATCAATAAAATTTTCTGTAATGTTACACAAAAAAATGTTGACTCCATGAGACTTGTGAGCCTAAAAGTTTTTATAGGCCGCACCCGATTCCTACATTATTTTACGTTTTTTTCCCAAGAGGGCGAGAATGAGAGGCAGGACATGTGACCCGCCAAATGGCCAAAGCGACATCTATCTCAGTATGCGCGGCTTAGCTGTAAAGCGTCATCTAAGAGTCGTTATTTTTGGGTGGCGTCTTGACTAGGATTGGACAAAAATACATTTAAAAAGGGGATTGCATATGTCCTACCTCTCATTCTCGCCCTTTGCGGAAAAAAAACGTAAAATAATGTAGGAATCGGGTGCGGTAAAATAGCCTTTGAACCGCAAGTGCGCGAACAGGCTTAAACACATTGGAATAACAGCAGAGAATTTTGTGTAACATTTACAGAAAATTTTGTGGCCGATTGACATTTTAAAAAATTTTTAATGTTCTATGCATGCCTATGGGGATAATTTTACTTTGGAAATTAAAAGTGGTATATAAATAATTTGTATACTGCTTTTAAATAATATATTATTTTATAACCTTTTAGTTAAAGTGTAAAGGCCGCAAATTATTAACATATATTTTTTTTTACTACCAAAATTATTTATCATAAATGAAATAATTTTTATTAAGTTAATCTCTTCAAAAATAGAATTTTATTTTCGACCAATTTAAAGTGTTCAAGCCAGACATTAATAATATACAGCCTTATATTCTAAAATTACTTTGGTCAAATCAACAAAATTTCAGATCTAGTTTAAATGCTCAAATATTTCTAAGAGACACTTTCTCTTCCTCTCTCTCCCTCTCTCCCATCAAGACAGTTTCTATTTTTAAATCACAGAGGCTAACGAAATTCCGTTACCCTATCTGTGCGTATACAGGTCCGGTTTTTAGGTATATAAAAAAGGACAGGACAGGACAGGTATTTTTGTTGGACAAAATTTGGGATACACAACAAATAAACTGTACACCCTGGCGACACCCATTGCTTGCGCAAATCCCTTTTAAAACCATAAAAATAGGTCGAATGCACTAGTTGTAGCTACTTTAAGCTGCAGTCGTATTCATCCCCTAGACTTCAGGTTGTAAAGTCATTTAATTAATGGTATGAAATCTCTACAAGATGCCCCCCATCCATCTGATCTCTAGGAAATTGGGTTTGACCCCATCCAAGTAAACATATACATACGCACAACTGTTCAGTCGCCATCACAATTGTTTGACGACCTTGCCTTTCAAGATATTTTCCACCCTCAAAGACATACACAAACACACACCATCACAGATTTTCCCTTACAGCAGTCAACCAATCGAATGTATTGGTTGCATGTATTTGATTTCAAGTGTACTGTTTCTTTTCTGGGTATAAAAAGTGGGTCACGCAAGAAGTCTATATTCAGTATTCTTTTTAACTCAATATGTCAATCTCTAACGATTCAGTCATTTTCGTCGATACGGACGATGAAATTGTACAGGACATTGAGGTCGCTAACGAGGTTGAAGACTTTCTTCGGGACATATTCGCACCCCACATTTCCTCGACACAGACGTTTCCGGACGACTTGACATGTGCAGATTTAGCCGATGAACCAATGGGCATGACGACTCAGGAGTATCTAGCTTCACAGCAAGCACACGAAAATAGTGTTTGCTCCGTAAGCTGGATTGATGCTGTATTTGCTCAACCGTTCGAGATGGACGAGGAGCCTCAGCCGGACTTCTCATTCAATTTTCCAGCTGATGATAGTCTATTTGACGAAATTAAAGAGGATCAAGCAAATCCGTACATTGGGTTGCTTGATGATAGTTGGAATAAGGAATTATGCCAATTATCAAACAAAAAATAAAAATGTTCATTTAATATTAAGACGAATTAAATAAAACAAATTTTAAATAATATTTGTACTGTTTTTTTATTTGTTTAAAATTTTTTTTTTTCCACCTGAGATCCTACATTGCTTTATGACCAAGAGTGAAGTTATGTTTCAGTAGGATATGCATATACAAATTGTCTCTCAGCCAGAATCTTTTTATTTCAGGACAAAAGAAACATTGGTAATAGTACGATCTAGATTTTTGATAACTAAAGTTGTGTACTTTTAAGGTGTGAATTTTCAAACCATTGAGGGTAGTAAATGATGTAGAATTAGTGCACAACTCGCAATTAAACGTATCCATCTCGGTTCTATAACAAACTGAAGGATCTAGAAAATATATGTTCTTATATAAGAAGTGAAATGTGTGTGTGTGTATATATAAATATATATATATATATATATAAAGTGAATTGTATATGAATATATATATGAATATATATATATATATATATATTATATATATACATATACATATACATAAGTACTTCAAGAGTATAAAAGGCTATGTATTCCTTTTAAATAAATTAGTACACAACTGAAAATTACCTGATAATAACCAATCCGGATTAACGAAGCTCTAAAATGGTTTGTTCGACCCAAAATGTTTATTTAACATCGTATTAGAATTTACTTTATTTCTTCAGGATTTTATAACAACCCTTAATGAATTGAAGCCTCTGATTGGTTATACAAAACTTGAAAATCTATGTATTGGTTTTGAGTATAAGATTATTGGATGCAAACTGAAAAAAAACACCTTATGGAAATAAAATAGCTCTTTATTTAACAGACAAGGACAACGAAAACATTTGGATATTTTTACCTAAAAGTTATGTAAACAAGTTTTCCACTAAGACACCCTTTAGGAAGTTAAATGAGAATGGTATTTCTCACATTGTATACAAGGGAAAAGATATGAATAGATATAGTCCTGCTCTAATCGAATTTATATCTACAAATAAATAAAGTAAATAAGGACAACTCCTCCATATAAGACCACAAGATTCTTTCTTCTGCATCAGTCGTTTGCGCAGTCTTAAAGAGTAAAAACCATTCCAAATAAGCAACTATTAAAATGCACTCGAAACAAATTGAGTTGTTCTTAATGCAGTTCGAAGACATGATCTTCGAGGAGCACGTAACCAGACTGGAATATTTACGCCTTACACTGGAGGATTTGGAAGGCAAGGAACTTATTCACTCAAAGTATGGTTTTCACTACAAGCTTTGTCCATGGAGCGATGAAGACGCCTCGGTCGGACCGGATACCTGTCAGTGTCATAGACTGCCTCTATTAAAAGACGAAGCCGTTAATATTATGTTAAGATATTATAAGTTGAACCAGAGATTATATAGAACCCCCACAATAAACAATATTAATTGATTTTATTTTAATTAAATTGTTTTTTATTTTTAAAATATTTCTTAAACATTTTCAGAATAAGTTTATCATTATAAAAAATCATTTCTCTTAAAATTTTTAAGAAACAGTTTAAAGATTTTTTTTACTTTTAAAAAGACTATACAGTATACAATAATGTCCACAAGTATTTGAGAAATATCCTTGTAGTTGCTGTTTGTTATACAAATATTTAACAGAATTTTTTTTTTTTAAAAAGGTTATGTACTCTTTTTTTTGAGGGAATTGCCCATAGGAGTCAAAAAACTCAGCTGACCTATTACTATTAAAATGGAATGCAATCCAATGTGTACCAGGTTGATCTGAAGTATCAGTGTTGGCAATAATTAGAGCTGGAAACTTAGAAATTGTTTTGGGTAGCTGATCTGATGGAAAAACTCCTTTAAAAATAGCTTTTGTATATGTATTCTTACATAGTAAATCAATAATTTGTAATGTATTCATGTTTAAAGGAGAACTCTGATATTTCGATTCTTATCAATATCAATCATTGAGTCGTATTCGCAATAAACTAAACAAGTTACTGCTTCAGTAAGTGGTGCCGAAAATCTACCTTCAATCCGGATGGTACCTTGAGAAATTAAATTCGAGCACACAGTTGAATTTGAATGATCAGCAGTTAGGTCAAAGGCTAATATAAAACTGTTTTTATCAAACATTTCCTTTGTAATTTGCAGACCCCGATCGTAATGTTTTATTCCACTTCCTCTAAATAGCATATTATATCCTCGCGCGCTTTGGGCATTTTCGGGGTTCGAGTAATCAAACTCAAGGGCCTGAGAAGGAACTTGAACTCCATTAACCAAAAGGTTAAATCGTTGAACTTTAAAATGCTCAAAATCGAATGGGTCCAATCCACGATTTCCTGAGTATGCACGATTTTTACCATACAAAACGCTAAAAAATTTGGTAATTGCCCAATAACAGCGTTATCAATCGATAATGTATTGTTTCCTGGGTATATAGTGAATGACTTTACTTCTACTTTGTTGAATGGATATATGGCATTTTTTGTTTGTAATACATGATGATGGGCCAATAAAATGCTGGGGTTGATAGTTATATGATTCATGAAAAGTTGCGCTTCCAATATCTTCAGATTTGATTCCGTTTCGTTTTCCATTAAATAAAATGAAGTTTTCTCAATGTTAAAATTAATCCTTAAATCAACGTTGTTTACAAGCAGTTTCGGTTGATTAAATATATCTCCATGAATCTTACCAAACAGTTCAACCTTATTACTATTTTTAAATATATTTTTCAGAGTTTCATTTGTTGATGGGTAAACATATTGACCAGCTGTTATTCTTCCAAAATTAGGATAATATCCTTGAGCGGCCAAATGGCTTTCTGACGCATCACTCCCATAGTTTAAAACTGTCTGTAAATACGCTCTATAATGATAGTTATTATCACTCTGCGATACCAAAATGTTATTTAAATAAACTGAAGAACTGCGAAATATCGAATGTAAAATATTGTTTACTACACCAACGGCGTTTCCTTCAATGACGGTGTTGTCATTTTTTTTAATTGTACTACAAGACGTAAATAAACACTTGATAAGTCTCTATATGTCTCACCATTACCCAAGCAAACAAATTCGATTGAAGAAGCGCTGTCTAAGGATGCAATTGGATTATATGATACTTCTTCAGTTCTTAAAATAGAGCTTTGTGTTGGATGGGGGCAAACAAATCCAATTCACTTTTCATGCATTCAATATGGTTACTCATTTTGACTTAGAGAAAATATCACTAATATTTATCTTTCTTGATGACTTTTTCTTTTATGCTGCGTCTGGGTACGTTTACGATGTGTTTTGGATGGTAAATGAAGTCTTTTTTTCTTGTACTGCGCTTTTATTTCTTTTCCCGCTTCCATTTTGAAATCGAGTCATTTTATCAATAGCTTTATTTGAAAGATTTTGTAACGCAATTTTACTCTGTTCTTGAATGATATTTCTCAAAGGTTTTCTACCGATCTCATTGAGCACTGCCTTTCCAGATTCAGAAGCCTGATCTTTAATAGCGGTTATTCCAGAAAGAAAAAGTGGTTTAATATAGTTAAAAAGCCCACTAAAAAGTTTCCAATTCCTCGTCCTTGTTGAACTATATGAGGTGATACATAAAGGCTTCCTATGTTGCTTAATCCTCCACCAGACTGATTTAAATAATATTGATGATAAGATTTCACCATGATTGCTATTTTTATTCTGAATTAATTTCAATTGGGGGAGTATTATTTATATCATTGATCATCTCCGTCTTCTAAAGTGAAGGGTAACAAAAATAGGCACAGCAGACGATTCAAACGGAATCTTATAACCTTTGAATCGGTTATTAATATTGATATCTCGTTTGGAGACCATATGTCTAAAGGATAATATTCAATATTTTTAAATTGAATATTTTTTTCTTTACCATTGTAATGCAGTACTCGAAGGCATCGGGGTCTCTTACTACCAACAATCCTCGGTTTGATTATATCAGTATAAATAAAAATTAATCCATTTTCATGTGTTTTTGACTCCATGGTTACATTTGTATATCTAAATGTTTCAGCATTTACTAAACTAACAAATTCAGTTGTACTATTTTCTGTATTTGTAGGTATATTTATTTCTTTGTCAGATGAATTTTTAATGTAATTATTTAGATATATATCGGTAATACCGACTTCCCAAGCATCGTTCATATCTTCAGGAATATTTACAATGTTAGTAAATGCACATTTTACATTATCAGGAAATACATTTAGTGAATCATTGCTGAGCAATGTGATAAACATCTCATATAAATACCCCATTTCTGAAATCAACCTTTACAATTATTGGTATGACGTCCAATTTAGTTTGTTTTTCCCTATTTGTACAGAATTTTTAACCGATCGATTCAACTTTTCACGCCCTGTTACATAAGTAAGATTTTGAAATGGAGATGGTTCCTCTTTATATTTTTTTAGGTTTACTCTTAATTTGCGTTGTTTTGCATTAAGCTTCACTTTTGTAACTGCCATCTTCTTGATATCTTCTTTAGAATCACCAAAGGAAGTATTCCGAATTTTTCGTTTGTGATCATTTGCTTCCGAGTTTAAATCTTCATCACTTTCAGATGGTAAATCTGGTAACTCAACCTTTTTTGGTAGTGAAGAGTCAATTTTTAATTTTAATCCTGAAGTACTAGGGTTTGTATCAATCCAATCAGTTGTTTGAGATTCATTAGTTTGAGTTGAGATAGGGGGTGCTTTTTGTTCATTTGATACATGCCATAATTTATTACGTTTTTTATTTTGGTAGTAAGACAATTCTTGACGAATTTTAATCCATTTGTCGAAATCACTTATTTTGTTATCATTTAAAATTGGTAAAAATTTTAAACTTATTAATTCATTCCCCCTGTCATCGCTTATTAATTTTTGATAGGCGTTGGGGGTCATCAAAATGACTTTGTTTAAATGATGTTTATTTTTAAGCATGGTTTAATATTTTTCCGAAAATTCCAGAAAGCAATGAATTTATAAGAATTGGTAAAAATCCTCCTTTTGAACTAGAACTTTTCTCTTGGAATTTAATGTGCGTTTTGGACAGGAAAGGTAGCGTAATACTTTTTTATACTTTTTGAGCGCTGTTAGATGTGTTTTTGTAACCTTATGATTTCCTTGCAATGTATTTAATACGATCTCTACTAATGTTTTAACTAACTCACTATCGCTATTACTTATAATTGCCTTCCGTAGTTTGTTGTTAGCTTTTTGAGTACATACAATATATGTTTGTTCGCTTTTAGACGACTTAGATTCTTTTTGTAAACCATTTTCCTCTGAATAACACACTGTATATTCGGAATTAAAAATGTTAGTTCTAAATCTTAAGAGATCGTTGATGCCTTGGGTGAGATCAATAAGTAAATATCCATGAGGTTGCTCCGTAACTTCCTTATATATTCTAAATAATTCTGCGGGATTTTCGGGATAAATTTGTCTTGCTAAACATTGAAATTGAAGCTTATCACGGGGGTTTTTAAAAGCAACAATATATTTTGTATTTAGTGAAATATCTCTGGTATGTGATGATTTATGAAATATATTTTGAGTTACAACTACAACTGATAAATTTCTATGGTGCGATCCTTTCGTAAACAGTTCACACACATTTTTATTAAATGCCCCCATCATCAAATCATCCAATATTAAAAGAATAGGTTCATTAGTTTCGTTTTCAATTGTTTCGGGGACTCCTTTATAGTACTCAACATTATTAAAATTAGGTTTAGCAGTATCCTCTCCATAACACCAAATAATCCGATCTATGGAAACATTTAGCAAATCATTCTTTTTATTTATTAGATTTTCTAAAAACGTTGTTTTTCCGGATCCTGAAGGTCCGCAAATTAACATTGTGAAGGGATGTATGAATTGTGTAAACATTTTATTATTTTATATATATTTTATTATATTAATATATCCTTAAATTACATTATTATTATTATTTAGATTTTTCCTGGTCACGTTTTTTTGAGCAGTTCTTTTCGAAATGAGTGTCAGATCCGCAATAATTACAATAAATTAGTTGAGTGTATCCCCTTCTACGGGGGTCATTACCAAACAAATTCTTAAAGGTATCCATTGAATAAGACAACCTCTTAGTTCTACTATAATTTTTTTACTGATAATCAAATATATGTGTTAGGATTACAATATACTTCATAATTTGAGTTTTCTAAGATTACAAATAGTTTAAACAAATTATTTAATGAACATCTAAGAGGAACTTTTTCGTGTGGATTTTACAATTGGTGAAAAATTTGGAAGTTGGGCTAAACTTCTTCCAATGTCAATATCGATAATGGTTGTTGATAAATATTTACTTAAAAAATGTTTTTTAATTTCACCACGTACGATAATTGCACTATACTTATTAAGTGGTGAAAGTATTTCTTCTAGACATGTATATGGTATATCTCCAGCTGACCAATCCAATCCATTAATATTCTGTCGATTTAAGTGTTGCTGTTTAATTGTTTCATTCTCCAATTCCTTTATGTTGAATGGTGGTTTGAAATGAAAGAAATTGGGGACGACTGTTCCGGTCTGCATGAATGCTAACTCCTTAACAAAAACTTGTTTATTGTTTCCAAGTAAATATTGAAAATCTACTATAACGCTAGATTTTCGATCTACAGTGTTCATGATTGCTTGAGATTTTTTTATCAACTGAGGCTATGACTACATGAAGTTTCCCCTTTATATAGCGGTCTGATCGGTACAAACGAGTAGTTTAGAAAGACGGCTCAACCATAATGGACACGTACCAAGATACAAAAATAAAAAACCCCGAAAAAATCAGGATCATGAAGTTATATTCGGATTCGAATATTATGTAGTACATAATTTAAAAATAAAATGTGGATTGTCAACATCACGAAAATTTTCACCAATGGTCTGGATGCAGCAAAGTAAAAATAATTTCGTGGGATTTGAAAAAGATCAATGGATGCAGCTCCTCACATACAAGGAATATATTCAACTAAAACTTGATCAATACGATTTTTTGTTGCCTGATTCAATTATTGATCATCCAACTATGTCTACTATAAAATGTAATTTTAGGTTTCGAAAATCCGATAAGCAGTATGTAATGGTAATAAACCAGTATGGTAACAAAATTGAATTTGATAGTGAGTCCTGGAGATCCTTACTAAGATTAGGTATATTTTTTACTACATTTTTATGTTGGAACTCAATATTAAGTCAACAAGTTATATACCTTTACTATAATCACATTATTCCTAAGTGCGTTTCATTACAAAAATATGATGTTCTACTATCTGATTTAGATGGATCTTACGATAAAAATGTTCAAATAGATCTAACCAGACTGTGTTTTGAAATTTCAAAAAAGATGCGTAAGGAAATAAAAAGCGATGTACTTGTATATAAGCAATCACTAATATCTAAACCTTCTTCAACACCTAATAAAAAATATCATCTTGAGCAAACAGCAAGTTGTTAATGAAATTCATAAACAGGTTCGAAAAAATTTTATTCAACGCAAATTTTGTTCAAAAAGGAATAAATGATACCTGGCAAATTGATTTAGTTGAAATGATTCCTTTTTGGAAAGAAAATAGCTGATATGGATATTTACTGACAGTTATTGACACATTCTCTAAATACTCGTACGCCGTACCTGTTAAATCCAAGTCTGCACAGGAGGTAGTAGAAGCAATGAACACAGTATTTAAAAAAAGCAAAAACTAACCCTAAGAATATTCAGTCAGATCAAGGTAAAGAATTTTTTAATTCTTCATTTGGTGCCTTAATGAAACAACATCATATAAATCATTATCATACCTACACACATTTAAAAGCATCCATATGCGAGCGTTTTAATAGAACATTAAAAAGAAACATGTAGAAAATGTTCAGTATGCTGGGAAAATGTAGATGGATACATAAAATCAATGAACTTGTCCATGAATATAATAATTCGTATCACAGAACTATTAAAATGAGTCCAGTTGATGTATGCACTCAAAATGAGGAGTTTATATTGAAATCAGTTTACAATATTCCAAAAATATATCCACAACACAAATTTTATGTGGGGGATTACGTACGAATAAGTAAATATAAGGGCGTGTTTATGAAGGGATATGAACCCAATTGGACACCAGAAGTTTTTAAAGTAATAAAGATTAAGTCACTTACCCTACAACGTATGAGTTGGAGGATTATAAGAGTGAACCTATTGAGGGATCATTTTATGAACAAGAACTTCAACGAGTTAAAGATCCTAATGCGTTCTTGGTAGAAAAAATATTAGAAAAGCGAAAGAATCGACTCAAGGTTAAGTGGCTTGGTTTTGATGAAAGTCACTCTTCGTGGATAGATAAACACAGTTTGCTGAAATAGTAATTTGGAATAATAGCCATACACACCCAGATTTTATTTAATAATTTATAATTCATTTTATTTTATTTTTTTTATTATATATTTACACAAATTTACAAATTGTACATTTTAAATATATTAAATACATTTTTGATTAATTATACATTTTTTTTTTTGTTTAATTTTAACTATCACCTGAAATATTTCTTATTTCAAAATGTCCGTGAGCTAGTGTATGTATTTTATCAGGTAATATAAACCTTTTATCATCCTTATAATTAAGACTTATTTTATTAACTATTTCAGTATAAAGATTATGAGCTCTACTTCTAATTGTTCGTTGTTCCCCATAATAAGTTTTCTTTTGTTTAATACATTCTATATAATCATTATGCGATAGCTTATTTACAACCGATCTTTGAACTCCCTTAACCTTTTTTATACATTCGTAAGGACTTTGGTCTGTATTTTGATTACTGTCCTTCACAACTAAGATTGAGTAGGCCTTGGCCTTTAGACCCGCGAAGGACTTCATTATTTTTCCTGCATTTTCGTCTTTCATTAAGCCTAGTTCTTTATTATTGGCCTGAGCTATATTATATTTATTATTTTCATTGTAGTTTGATGTATCAAACCGACTAGGATTTTCTTTTATTAATTTATAAAAGTCTTCTTTGGATGAAATAATAAAGGAATCGGTATCCATATAAATAATACTTGACGAAGGACACTTTATAGAAAGAAAATTATAGAAGTAATCATACATTAACCATTTGGACAGTTCTAAAACACTGGATCCAATATATATGGGCTTATCATAAAATATACATGTTTGTGTGGACTCGATTGCAGCTAAATTAGGGCCAAAAAGTTCTACACTATGAAAATTGTGACTGGCGATTCGTTGTCTAAAACCAGGTGAGTTTTGTTTTGATTGGTAATGAGACACCAGTGCCACGACTCTTCTTTTCTGGACATTTTCCATTGTTTTACCGTACACAGCGTTATTCATTAATTTAAAAAAATTTTTTCAAATTCATTTTTAGCTAATTTTCTATGTTTTGTGTTTAAATCTATGTAGGGTTTTAGCCAGCAAGATTGTTTAAAAGTTAGTACTCTATGAATTTTTTTTACTATAATCCCGTGTTGAATGCACAATTGTAGGTATTTTAAATGTATAATATAATTTTCTTTATCATTTAAATCAGCTATTAGCTTGGGAATTTTTGAGCCTGGAGGCAATTTACTTTCAGGACAGAAGGGCAATGAATTATGCGCGTTATGAAGTTCAATAGGATATTTGAGGTCTACTTCGAGCATGTACCCATAAGCCCCGTTTGCTGGCATATTTTTTATATCTAACTGCATAATTTCCTGATAATCTAAAAATTTAAATTCTGATAAGGGAAGAGGTTGACTCATGGCCCAACCATATAAATTATTAGCATCAATGTATGCTAAGAAATTAGTGGGTTTGCTATTATCGAAGTCTTCCATGTATTTATTATTAGCACTTGAAATTCGTTGAGTGCATTGAGTCAATCCTCCTCGTATAGATCTCTTAAGAAAATTGTACATATCAGGATCACTTATTAGAGTTAATTCTGTTCGCGTGAATTTTAACATTGCATCCCAGGAAATTGAGGGAGCCGTTACATAATTGACGGGGTCAAGTTTATAGATGTGTAGACAAATCTTCCTAAAATTTTCGAATACGTCGGCTAAAATTATTACATCGCTTTCTAAATATAATTTTAAATAGTCCCTTAGAGTTTTACAATTAAATGTTGACCAAACCTTTTGAGCGAATTCATATTCTTCGGCAGAACAGGCTTGGTCTGTTAGGGAATTGAAAAAATATTCAATTGGAGGAAGTTCTGGCTCATTAAATTTTGTAAAGCTATCTAAAAGTCATAAGGGAATACTCCCTTTCGCCTCATTTGGGTGAATTTCTCACCCTGAAATTTAGTTTTCAATAGACTGAAATTTGCATCGTCCAAATAACTAGCTAGTTTTTCTAAACTTGAATTTAAAAACCTATTTGAATCTATAAATTGAATTTTATATCGACAACTAGCATTTATTCTAATGGTTTGGGTGAGGGCAATATATAATTCCTTATTGCAAGGTATTGGCTTTAAATTATCACCTAATTCCTTAATAAATAAATGGATATCGTACCTTGAAAGGTTATGAAAAATAACTGGGAAAAACGCCTCTTTTAGCTTATACTCTACTTTACAGTTCTTATGAATAGGACCTATATAGCTACCAGTAAATTGATTGAAGTACGGGTCGGCGGTCCCCCGAATTGGTAGCTCACAGGCGCAGCAATCTTCATTTTCGTTCTGGAACTCCTCGCATGGATCCAATGGTCTGGTTGGATCTTCATGATGAGCCCAGTATTTATTGTAAAGAGCCAAAGTGGTATCCTTGAGGGCCTTACAAAATTGTTTGATACAATCAGGACCTTAATTGCATGAAAATATTATTATTAGTATCAATTTACTATTAGAATATAATATTGATAATTACCTTCATATGTCCATTGTTCATTTAAAGTTGAATCGTATTTGTGCACCACACAAAATGAAACCGCGCATGCAATATGCTTCTGGGCTTTGGTTGTTGATGAAATAGTCGGCGTATTTATTGCGGTATGAATATTTTTTAATACCGCTTCGATGTCCGCATATATAACTATTGGCGGAGATAGTTTTTTATAAAAGTTTTTAAACTTCGTAACCGAATTCGGAGTTGGATATGTTGCGGCAACTTTACCACACTCCTTTGTATCGTGAGTCGAATTTGTTGTTGTTATGAACTGCAAGCAATTCTCACAAAAATTCGCAGGAGTTCTAGATTTGGAACATTGCGAATAGCAAAGTGTTCTCATACAGGTAATGTATGCGTAATGTAAAGAATTTTCCTTTTCAATTAGTAACAAATTTATATGTGAGGGCCTAGACTTAAAATCAGTCCTTACAACGGGCCCTACAATTTGTTTTCCTGTTGCGTCAATTTCATATACATTTACGCTGAAATTGGGATTTAATTTTTCGAATATCTTTATCCCTTTTTTTGTAATAGGAAACTCTATTCCAGTAAAAATTAACGTTACTTCCTTGTATTGAATAATTTCCTGTGAAATATTAAAATTTCTATAGAAGGCAGGGAATTGTAGTTGTTCTCTAGCAGCCCTTCTTTGTCTGGGAGTTGGAAATTGATCCAATGCATGACTTTTAAAAGCAATAGAGGCCAGTAAACTCCACTTAAAACAATATTCATCATTGTTTTTAACATTAATTAAAGCATTTTTAGCTTTAATGGTTGAAGGAGCAGGAATATATCCTCTAACGGGAATGTGTTCCAGTTTAATTACTGTAATATCGAAATATTTAAATGCTTTTATAGCCCATCCTGAGTCTCTCTCCTGAAACTCGCTACTAGCATTAGCCAAATAATCGATACCTTCCTCAATTCGAGGAAGTAAGTAATCAACATCATAAACCGAAAGATATGCAGTACCAAAATGCTTATATGTTTCAACACAATCGCCATCATCGGTGTATTTGACATATAATCCATAAATTTGGATACTGAATTTTATAGACTTAAATTCATCCATTCCATGAGTAAGAATTTGTATCATGTTGGCTTGACATTGTTTATAAAATTCTTTAAGGTCAATAATATCTTTTGTACCGGAGGATTGAATCCGATATGACCTAATTGGGAATTCTGTTTCCGACGCTAGGTGAATAACGTCAACATTTTTGTTCGTTCCCGCAATTGCATTCTTGTGCTTTTCTGACCTAATATGCTTTATTTTTCCTGATTGTGGGTAAGTTCCTCCACACAATTCACAATTAGTATCAACCGAAGTCTTAATCTTTTTGTATTGGTATTTTGGGTGGAATTACCTTCGGTCCTAGTCCGTTTAATTGCAGCTCCTGAAGTGGAGGGTTGGTCATCATAATTTTGGCGCTCAGAAATAGGATGTAAATGCTTATTTTTAATCTGAGCGCCCATCAGCACTTTAAAAGCATTTTTAGGTCCGAGACACCTATTGTAATGCTCACTAAATGTTCCGCTATCTACGGACATATAACACAAATCACAAATAATTTTGTTGTTAGATGCACTTGTGTTACGAGGCTTTGAGCACTCCTCGTAATGCGTTTCGAACACCGAAAGATTAATATCTTTGTTGCACACATCGCACTGGATTAAAGCCATAGTTATAGTTTTTTTTTTTATTTTGTTAGCAACAAATATAAACAAAAATAAAGTTCTCAAAAATTAAGCGTAGAAAACCGGCGATGTCTATTCCTTCCTTAGTACAGAATAACTAACTTTACACCTTATTCATACATTCGAATGAAACCTTTTTAACCTGAGTATAGGAAGGGGATGGGGAGGACATTGCATGCATACAATATACATAGAATATTGTGTTTGTGTATGTCTTTGAGGGTGGAAAATATCTTGAAAGGCAAGGTCGTCAAACAATTGTGATGGCGACTGAACAGTTGTGCGTATGTATATGTTTACTTGGATGGGGTCAAACCCAATTTCCTAGAGATCAGATGGATGGGGGGCATCTTGTAGAGATTTCATACCATTAATTAAATGACTTTACAACCTGAAGTCTAGGGGATGAATACGACTGCAGCTTAAAGTAGCTACAACTAGTGCATTCGACCTATTTTTATGGTTTTTAAAAAGGGATTTGCGCAAGCAATGGGTGTCGCCAGGGTGTACAGTTTATTTGTTGTGTATCCCAAATTTTGTCCAACAAAAATACCTGTCCTGTCCTGTCCTTTTTTATATACCTAAAAACCGGACCTGTATACGCACAGATAGGGTAACGGAATTTCGTTAGCCTCTGTGATTTAAAAATAGAAACTGTCTTGATGGGAGAGAGGGAGAGAGAGGGAGAAAGTGTCTCTTAGAAATATTTGAGCATTTAAACTAGATCTGAAATTTTGTTGATTTGACCAAAGTAATTTTAGAATATAAGGCTGTATATTATTAATGTCTGGCTTGAACACTTTAAATTGGTCGAAAATAAAATTCTATTTTTGAAGAGATTAACTTAATAAAAATTATTTCATTTATGATAAATAATTTTGGTAGTAAAAAAAATATATGTTAATAATTTGCGGCCTTTACACTTTAACTAAAAGGTTATAAAATAATATATTATTTAAAAGCAGTATACAAATTATTTATATACCACTTTTAATTTCCAAAGTAAAATTATCCCCATAGGCATGCATAGAACATTAAAAATTTTTTAAAATGTCAATCGGCCACAAAATTTTCTGTAAATGTTACACAAAAATTCTCTGCTGTTATTCCAATGTGTTTAAGCCTGTTCGCGCGCACTTGCGGTTCAAAAAGGCTATTTTACCGCACCCGATTCCTACATTATTTTACGTTTTTTTCCGCAAGAGGGCGAGAATGAGAGGTAGGACATATGCAATCCCCTTTTTAAATGTATTTTGTGTCCAATCCTAGTCAAGACGCCACCCAAAAATAACGACTCTTAGATGACGCTTTACGAGCTAAGCCGCGCATACTGAGATATAGATGTCGCTTTGGCCATTTGGCGGGTCGCATATGTCCTACCTCTCATTCTCGCCCTCTTGCGGAAAAAAACGTAAAATAATGTAGGAATCGGGTGCGGTAAAATAGCCTTTTTGAACCGCAAGTGCGCGCGAACAGGCTTAAACACATTGGAATAACAGCAGAGAATTTTTGTGTAACATTTACAGAAAATTTTGTGGCCGATTGACATTTTAAAAAATTTTTAATGTTCTATGCATGCCTATGGGGATAATTTTACTTTGGAAATTAAAAGTGGTATATAAATAATTTGTATACTGCTTTTAAATAATATATTATTTTATAACCTTTTAGTTAAAGTGTAAAGGCCGCAAATTATTAACATATATTTTTTTTACTACCAAAATTATTTATCATAAATGAAATAATTTTTATTAAGTTAATCTCTTCAAAATAGAATTTTATTTTCGACCAATTTAAAGTGTTCAAGCCAGACATTAATAATATACAGCCTTATATTCTAAAATTACTTTGGTCAAATCAACAAAATTTCAGATCTAGTTTAAATGCTCAAATATTTCTAAGAGACACTTTCTCTTCCTCTCTCTCCCTCTCTCCCATCAAGACAGTTTCTATTTTTAAATCACAGAGGCTAACGAAATTCCGTTACCCTATCTGTGCGTATACAGGTCCGGTTTTTAGGTATATAAAAAAGGACAGGACAGGACAGGTATTTTTTGTTGGACAAAATTTGGGATACACAACAAATAAACTGTACACCCTGGCGACACCCATTGCTTGCGCAAATCCCTTTTTAAAAACCATAAAAATAGGTCGAATGCACTAGTTGTAGCTACTTATAGTAAATATTTAAAAATTATATACGC
>JAECXJ010000102.1:0-70000 GCA_018152295.1 Drosophila carrolli
CAAATTTTTCAATTTAAATGTTAATCAAATTTTGACAATCCCATTTCATGTCAGTTATTTCTCAATTTACCTGACTTGTTTAACGTTGACCCAAAATTGAACTTCGAGAGTTCATAACTTTACTAAACTTAAGCCGATTCCAAATGGGCATACCTCTAAAGACTTCTGTTATAATTCTCTAAAATCTGCATTCAAATTTTCAATTTAACGTTGATCAAATTTTTGACCCATTTTCTTGTCAGTTTTTCTAATTTTGACTTGTATAACGTTGACCACAAATTGAACTTCAGAGTCCATAACTTTCCGGAACTTAAGCCGATTCCAAATTGGCATACCTCTAAAGACTTCTGATCGATTCTGCTAAAAATCTGCATTCAAATTTGTCAATTTAACGTTGATCAAATTTTCACCCATTTTCATGTCAGTTATTTCTAATTCTGACTTGTTTAACGTTGACCCAAAATTGAACTTCGAGAGTCTATAACTTTACCGAACTTAAGCCGATTCCAAAGTGGCATACCTCTAAAGACTTCTGATTCGATTCTCTAAAAATCTGCATTCAAATTTTTCAATTTAACGTTGATCAAATTTTAGACCCATTTTCATGTCAGTTATTTCTAATTTGACTTGTGTAACGTTGACCTAAAATTGAACTTCGAGAGTCCATAACTTTACCGAACTTAAGCCGATTCCGAAGTGGCATACCTCTAAAGACTTCTGATTCGATTCTCTAAAATCTGCATTCAAATTTTTCAATTTAACGTTGATCAAATTTTTGACCCATTTTCATGTCAGTTATTTCTAATTTGACTTGTTTAACGTTGACCCAAAATTGAACTTCGAGAGTCTATAACTTTACCGAACTTAAGCCGATTCCAAAGTGGCATACCTCTAAAGACTTCTGATTCGATTCTCTAAAAATCTGCATTCAAATTTGTCAATTTAACGTTGATCAAATTTTTGACCAATTTTCATGTCAGTTATTTCTAATTTTGACTTGTTTAACGTTGACCCAAAATTGGACTTCGAGAGTCCATAACTTTACCGAACTTAAGCCGATTTCAAAGTAACTTACCTCTAAAGACTTCTGATTCGATTCTCTAAAAATCTGCATTCAAATTTTTCAATTTAACGTTGATCAAATTTTGACCCATTTTCATGTCAGTTATTTCTAATTTGACTTGTTTAACTTTGACCCAAAATTGAACTCGAGAGTCCATAACTTTACCGAACTTAAGCCGATTCCAAAGTGGCATACCTCTAAAGACTTCTGATTCGATTCTCTAAAAATCTGCATTCAAATTTGTCAATTTAACGTTGATCAAATTTTGACCCATTTTCATGTCAGTTATTTCTAATTTGACTTGTTTAACGTTGACCAAAATTGAACTCTGAGAGTCCTAAATTTTACCAAGCTTAAGCCGATTCCAAAGTGGCATACCTCTAAAGACTTCTGATTCGATTCTCTAAAAATCTGCATTCAAATTTTTCAATTTAACGTTGATCAAATTTTTCACCCATTTTCATGTCAGTTATTTCTAATTTGACTTATTTAACGTTGACCCGAAAGTGGACTTCGAGAGTCCATAACTTTACCGAACTTGAGCCGATTCCAAAGTGGCATACCTCTAAAGACTTCTGATTCGATTCTCTAAAAATCTGCATTCAAATTTGTCAATTTAACGTTGATCAAATTTTGACCCATTTTCATGTCAGTTATTTCTAATTTGACTTGTTTAACGTTGACCCAAAATTGAACTTCGAGAGTCTATAACTTTACCGAACTTAAGCCGATTCCAAAGTGGCATACCTCTAAAGACTTCTGATTCGATTCTCTAAAAATCTGCATTCAAATTTGTCAATTTAACGTTGATCAAATTTTTGACCCATTTTCATGTCAGTTATTTCTAATTTATTGACTTGTAACGTTGACCCAAAATTGAACTTCGAGAGTCTATAACTTTACCGAACTTAAGCCGATTCCAAAGTGGCATACCTCTAAAGACTTCTGATTCGATTCTCTAAAAATCTGCATTCAAATTTTTCAATTTAACGTTGATCAAATTTTTGACCCATTTTCATGTCAGTTATTTCTAATTTGACTTGTTTAACGTTGACCCAAAATTGAACTTCGAGAGTCTATAACTTTACCGAACTTAAGCCGATTCCAAAGTGGCATACCTCTAAAGACTTCTGATTCGATTCTCTAAAAATCTGCATTCAAATTTGTCAATTTAACGTTGATCAAATTTTTGACCCATTTTCATGTCAGTTATTTCTAATTCCTTGACTTGTTTAACGTTGACCCAAAATTGAACTTCGAGAGTCTATAACTTTACCGAACTTAAGCCGATTCCAAAGTGGCATACCTCTAAAGACTTCTGATTCGATTCTCTAAAAATCTGCATTCAAATTTGTCAATTTAACGTTGATCAAATTTTTTGACCCATTTTCATGTCAGTTATTTCTAATTCTGACTTGTTTAACGTTGACCCAAAATTGAACTTCGAGAGTCCATAACTTTACCGAACTTAAGCCGATTCCAAAGTGGCATACCTCTAAAGACTTCTGATTCGATTCTCTAAAAATCTGCATTCAAATTTTTCAATTTAACGTTGATCAAATTTTTGACCAATTTTCATGTCAGTTATTTCTAATTTGACTTGTTTAACGTTGACCCAAAATTGAACTTCGAGAGTCTATAACTTTACCGAACTTAAGCCGATTCCAAAGTGGCATACCTCTAAAGACTTCTGATTCGATTCTCTAAAAATCTGCATTCAAATTTTTCAATTTAACGTTGATCAAATTTTTGACCCATTTTCATGTCAGTTATTTCTAATTTGACTTGTTTAACGTTGACCCAAAATTGAACTTCGAGAGTCCATAACTTTACCGAACTTAAGCCGATTCCAAAGTGGCATACCTCTAAAGACTTCTGATTCGATTCTCTAAAAATCTGCATTCAAATTTTTCAATTTAACGTTGATCAAATTTTGACCCATTTTCATGTCAGTTATTTCTAATTTGACTTGTTTAACGTTGACCCAAAATTGAACTTCGAGAGTCTATAACTTTACCGAACTTAAGCCGATTCCAAAGTGGCATACCTCTAAAGACTTCTGATTCGATTCTCTAAAAATCTGCATTCAAATTTTTCAATTTAACGTTGATCAAATTTTTGACCCATTTTCATGTCAGTTATTTCTATTTTGACTTGTTTAACGTTGACCCAAAATTGAACTTCGAGAGTCTATAACTTTACCGAACTTAAGCCGATTCCAAAGTGGCATACCTCTAAAGACTTCTGATTCGATTCTCTAAAAATCTGCATTCAAATTTTTCAATTTAACGTTGATCAAATTTTTGACCCATTTTCATGTCAGTTATTTCTAAATTTGACTTGTTTAACGTTGACCCAAAATTGAACTTCGAGAGTCTATAACTTTACCGAACTTAAGCCGATTCCAAAGTGGCATACCTCTAAAGACTTCTGATTCGATTCTCTAAAAATCTGCATTCAAATTTTTCAATTTAACGTTGATCAAATTTTTGACCCATTTTCATGTCAGTTATTTCTAATTCCATGACTTGTTTAACGTTGACCCAAAATTGAACTTCGAGAGTCTATAACTTTACCGAACTTAAGCCGATTCCAAAGTGGCATACCTCTAAAGACTTCTGATTCGATTCTCTAAAAATCTGCATTCAAATTTTCAATTTAACGTTGATCAAATTTTTGACCCATTTTCATGTCAGTTATTTCTAATTTGACTTGTTTAACGTTGACCCAAAATTGAACTTCGAGAGTCTATAACTTTACCGAACTTAAGCCGATTCCAAAGTGGCATACCTCTAAAGACTTCTGATTCGATTCTCTAAAAATCTGCATTCAAATTTTTCAATTTAACGTTGATCAAATTTTTGACCCATTTTCATGTCAGTTATTTCTAATTCCATGACTTGTTTAACGTTGACCCAAAATTGAACTTCGAGAGTCTATAACTTTACCGAACTTAAGCCGATTCCAAAGTGGCATACCTCTAAAGACTTCTGATTCGATTCTCTAAAAATCTGCATTCAAATTTTTCAATTTAACGTTGATCAAATTTTTGACCCATTTTCATGTCAGTTATTTCTAATTCCATGACTTGTTTAACGTTGACCCAAAATTGAACTTCGAGAGTCTATAACTTTACCGAACTTAAGCCGATTCCAAAGTGGCATACCTCTAAAGACTTCTGATTCGATTCTCTAAAAATCTGCATTCAAATTTTTCAATTTAACGTTGATCAAATTTTTGACCCATTTTCATGTCAGTTATTTCTAATTCCTTGACTTGTTTAACGTTGACCCAAAATTGAACTTCGAGAGTCTATAACTTTACCGAACTTAAGCCGATTCCAAAGTGGCATACCTCTAAAGACTTCTGATTCGATTCTCTAAAAATCTGCATTCAAATTTGTCAATTTAACGTTGATCAAATTTTTGACCCATTTTCATGTCAGTTATTTCTAATTTGACTTGTTTAACGTTGACCCAAAATTGAACTTCGAGAGTCTATAACTTTACCGAACTTAAGCCGATTCCAAAGTGGCATACCTCTAAAGACTTCTGATTCGATTCTCTAAAAATCTGCATTCAAATTTTTCAATTTAACGTTGATCAAATTTTTGACCCATTTTCATGTCAGTTATTTCTAATTTGACTTGTTTAACGTTGACCCAAAATTGAACTTCGAGAGTCTATAACTTTACCGAACTTAAGCCGATTCCAAAGTGGCATACCTCTAAAGACTTCTGATTCGATTCTCTAAAAATCTGCATTCAAATTTTTCAATTTAACGTTGATCAAATTTTTGACCCATTTTCATGTCAGTTATTTCTAATTTGACTTGTTTAACGTTGACCCAAAATTGAACTTCGAGAGTCTATAACTTTACCGAACTTAAGCCGATTCCAAAGTGGCATACCTCTAAAGACTTCTGATTCGATTCTCTAAAAATCTGCATTCAAATTTTTCAATTTAACGTTGATCAAATTTTTGACCCATTTTCATGTCAGTTATTTCTAAAATTTTGACTTGTTTAACGTTGACCCAAAATTGAAATTTCAAGAGTCCATAACTTTACCAAACTTAAGCCGATTCCAAAGTGGCATACCTCTAAAGACTTCTGATTCGATTCTCTAAAAATCTGCATTCAAATTTTTCAATTTAACGTTGATCAAATTTTTGACCCATTTTCATGTCAGTTATTTCTAATTTGACTTGTTTAACGTTGACCCAAAATTGAACTTCGAGAGTCTATAATTTTACCGAACTTAAGCCGATTCCAAAGTGGCATACCTCTAAAGACTTCTGATTCGATTCTCTAAAAATCTGCATTCAAATTTTCAAAATTTAACGTTGATCAAATTTTTGACCCAATTTCATGTCAGATTTAAATTTCTAATTTGACTTGTTTAACGTTGACCCAAAATTGAACTTCAAAGAGTCCATAACTTTACCAAACTTAAGCCGATTCCAAAGTGGCATACCTCTAAAGACTTCTAATTCAGATTCTCTAAAAATCTGCATTCAAATTTTTCAAATTTAACGTTGATCAAATTTTTGACCAATTTTCAATGTCAGTTATTTCTAATTTGACTTGTTTAAAATTTACCAAAAATTTCAAAAACTTCAAAAATTTCAAAATTTCAAAAATTTCAAAATTTTAAGAATTCCAAAATGGCAAACCTCTAAAAATTTCAAATTCGATTCAAAAAATTGCATTCAAAATTTCAAAATTTAACGTTATCAAATTTCAAAATTTAAAATTTCAAAAATTTCAAAAATTTCAAAATTTCAAAATTTTCAAAATTTCAAAAATTTCAAAATTTCATAACTTTTTAAAATTTCAAAAATTTCAAAAAAATTTCAAAATTTCAAAAATTTCAAAAAATTTCAAAAATTTCAAAATTTAAGATTTCAAAAATTTCAAAAATTTCAAAATTTCAAAAATTTCAAAATTTCAAAATTTCAAAATTTCAAAAATTTCAAAAATTCAAAAATTTCAAAAATTTATTCAAAATTTATCAAAAATTTCAAAAATTAAAATTTAAAATTTCAAAAATTTCAAAAATTTCAAAAATTTCTTTTTAAAATTTTCAAAAATTTAAAATTTCAAAATTTCAAAAATTTCAAAATTTAACAATTTCAAAATTTCAAAAATTTCTAAAACTTTCATTCAAAATTCTCTAAAAATTCATTCAAAATTTCAAAATTTCAAAGTTTCAAAATTTTAAAATTTTCAAAATTTCAAAATTTCAAAATTTTAGACTTTAAAAATTTCAAAAATTTCAAAATTTCAAAATTTCAAAAATTTCAAAACTTTTCAAAATTTTAAGATTTCAAAGTCATTTCTAAAAATTTCAAAATTTCGATTCTCTAAAAATTTGCAAAATTTCAAAATTTTTCAAAATTTCAAAATTTCAAAATTTTGACCAATTTTCAAATTCAAAATTTCAAAAATTTAAACTTTTCAAAATTTCCAAAATTTCAAAATTTCAAAAAATTTCAAAAATTTCAAAAATTTCAAAATTTCAAAATTTCAAAATTTCAAAAATTCATAAAATTTCAAAATTTTCAAAAATTATTCAAATTTTCAAAATTTCAAAATTTCAAAATTTTAAAAATTTCAAAAATTTCAAAAATTTCAAAATTTCAAAATTTCAAAATTTCAAAAATTTCAAAATTTTCAAAATTTCAAAAATTTCAAAATTTCAAAAATTTCAAAAATTTCAAAATTTCAAAAATTTCAAAATTTCAAAAATTTCAAAATTTTCAAAATTTCAAAATTTTAAAATTTCAAAATTTCAAAATTTCAAAATTTCAAAAGTTTCAAAATTTCAAAATTTCAAAATTTCAAAATTAAATTTCAAAATTTTAAAATTTTAAAATTTCAAAAATTTCAAAATTTCAAAAATTTCAAAATTTCGAAATTTCCAAAATTTTACCAAATTTAAAAAATTTCAAAGTGGCATACCTCTAAAAATTTCAAATTCGATTCTCTAAAAATTGCAAAATTCAAAATTTCAAAATTTCAAAATTTCAAATTTTTGACCAAATTTCAAAATGTCAGTAATTTCAAAATTTTAACTTGTTTAAAATTTCAAAAATTTCCTAAAATTTCAAAATTTCAAAAATTTTAAAAATTTCAAAATTTCAAAAATTTCAAAAATTTTCAAAAATTTTCAAAATTTCAAAAATTTCAAAAATTTCAAAATTTTCAAAAAATTTCAAAAATTTCAAAAATTTCAAAATTTTTTAAAATTTCAAAAAATTTCAAAAATTTCAAAAATTTCAAAATTTCAAAATTTTCAAAAAATTTCAAAAATTTCAAAAATTTCAAAAAATTTCAAAATTTCAAAATTTTATTAAAATTTCCAAATAAAATTTCAAAATTTTCAAAATTTAAAAACTTTCATTCAGATTTCTAAAAATTTCAAAAATTCAAAATTTTCAAAATTTCAAAATTTCAAATTTTTCAAAATTTTCAAAAATTTCAAAAATTTCAAAATTTTAAACTTTCAAAATTTACCCAAAATTTCAAAATTTCAAAAATTTCAAAATTTTAAAAATTTCAAAAATTCAAAAGTGTCAAATACCTCTAAAGATTTCAAAATTCAAAATTCTCTAAAAATCTGCATTCAAATTTTCAAATTTAACGTTGATCAAAATTTTGACAAAATTTTCAAAATGTCAGTTATTTCAAAATTTTGACTTGTTTAACGTTGACCCAAAATTTGAACTTCGAGAATCTCATAACTTTACCAAACTTAAGCCGATTCCAAAGTGGCAAATACCTCTAAAGACTTCTGATTCGATTCTCTAAAAATCTGCATTCAAATTTTTCAATTTAACGTAGATTTCAAATTTTTCACCAATTTTCATGTCAGTTATTTCTAATTTCATGACTTGTTTAACGTTGACCCAAATTGGAACTTCAAGATTTCATAACTTTACCAAAAACTTAAGCCGATTCCAAAGTGGCATACCTCTAAAGACTTCTGATTCGATTCTCTAAAAATCTGCATTCAAAATTTTCAATTTAACGTTGATCAAATTTTTCACAAATTTTCATGTCAGTTATTTCTAATTCTGACTTGTTTAACGTTGACCCAAAATTGAACTTCGAGAGTCTATAACTTTACCGAACTTAAGCCGATTCCAAAGTGGCATACCTCTAAAGACTTCTGATTCGATTCTCTAAAAATCTGCATTCAAATTTTTCAATTTAACGTTGATCAAATTTTTCACCCATTTTCATGTCAGTTATTTCTAATTCCATGACTTGTTTAACGTTGACCCAAAATTTGAACTTCGAGAGTCTATAACTTTACCAAACTTAAGCCGATTCCAAAGTGGCATACCTCTAAAGACTTCTGATTCGATTCTCTAAAAATCTGCATTCAAATTTTTCAATTTAACGTTGATCAAATTTTTGACCCATTTTCATGTCAGTTATTTCTAATTCCATGACTTGTTTAACGTTGACCCAAAATTGAACTTCGAGAGTCTATAACTTTACCGAACTTAATTCAAATTTCGAAATTTCAAAAAGTTTCAATACCTCTAAAGACTTCTGATTCGATTCTCTCAAAATCTGCATTCAAATTTTTCAATTTAACGTTGATCAAATTTTTGACCCATTTTCATGTCAGTTATTTCTAATTTGACTTGTTTAACGTTGACCCAAAATTGAACTTCGAGAGTCTCATAACTTTACCGAACTTAAGCCGATTCCAAAGTGTCATACCTCTAAAGACTTCTGATTCGATTCTCTAAAAATCTGCATTCAAATTTTCAAAATTTCAACGTTGATTCAAATTTTTCACAAATTTTCATGTCAGTTATTTCTAATTCCATGACTTGTTTAACGTTGACCCAAAAATAGAACTTCGAGAGTCCATAACTTTACCGAACTTAAGCCGATTCCAAAGTGTCATAAACCTCTAAAGACTTCTGATTCGATTCTCTAAAAATCTGCATTCAAATTTTCAATTTAACGTTGATCAAATTTTAAACCCATTTTTATGTCAGTTATTTCAAATTTGACTTGTTTAACTGTTGACCCAAAATTGGAACTTCGAGATTCCATAAACTTTACCGAACTTAAGCCGATTCCAAAGTGTCATACCTCTAAAGACTTCTGATTCGATTCTCTAAAAATCTGCATTCAAAATTTTCAATTTAACGTTGATCAAAATTTTAGACCAATTTTCAATGTCAGTTATTTCATAATTTGACTTGTTTAACGTTGACCCAAAATTTGAACTTCGAAAGTCTATAACTTTACCGATCTTAAGTCGATTCCAAAGTGGCATACCTCTAAAGACTTCTGATTCGATTCTCTAAAAATCTGCATTAAAATTTTTCAATTTAACGTTGATCAAATTTTTGACCATTTTCAATTTAAAATTTCAGTTATTTCAAAAATTTGACTTGTTTAAAGTTCCCAAAATTTCAGAATTTCAAAATTTCATAACTTTACAAAACTTAAGCGATTTCAAAGTGGCATATTTCTAAAGACTTCTGATTCAGATTCTCTAAAAATCTGCATTCAAATTTTTCAAAATTTCAAAATTTGATCAAATTTTTCAAAATTTTCATAGTTATTTCAATATTTTGACTTGTTTTTCAAAAATTTCAAAATTTCAAAAATTTCAAAAAATTTAAAAATTTTCAAAAATTTCAAAAATTTCAAAAATTTCAAAAATTTCAAAAATTTCAAAAATTTCAAAAATTTCAAAATTTCAAAAATTTCAAAAATTTCAAAAATTTCAAAAATTTCAAAAATTTCAAAAATTTCAAAATTTTCAAAAATTTCAAAAATTTCAAAAATTTCAAAAAATTTCAAAATTTCAAAAATTTCAAAAATTTCAAAAATTTCAAAAAATTTCAAAAATTTCAAAAATTTCAAAAATTTCAAAATTTCAAAAATTTCAAAATTTCAAAAATTTCAAAAATTTCAAATTCAAAATTTCAAAATTTTCAAAAATTTCAAAAATTTCAAAATTTAAAATTTCAAAAATTTCAAAAATTTCAAAAATTTCAAAAATTTCAAAATTTCAAAAATTTCAAAAAATTTCAAAAATTTCAAAAATTTCAAAAATTTCAAAAATTTCAAAAATTTCAAAATTTAAAATTTCAAAAATTTCAAAAATTTCAAAAAAATTTCAAAATTTCAAAAATTTCAAAAAAATTTCAAAAAATTTCAAAAAAATTTCAAAAATTTCAAAAATTTCAAAATTTCAAAAATTTCAAAATTTAAAATTTCAAAAATTTCAAAAATTTCAAAAATTTCAAAAATTTCAAAAATTTCAAAAATTTCAAAATTTCAAAATTTCAAAAATTTCAAAAATTTCAAAAATTTCAAAAATTTCAAAAATTTCAAAAATTTCAAAAATTTCAAAAATTTCAAAAATTTCAAAAATTTCAAAAATTTCAAAAATTTCAAAAAAATTTCAAAAATTTCAAAAATTTCAAAATTTAAAATTTTCAAAAATTTCAAAAATTTCAAAATTTCAAAATTTCAAAATTTCAAAAAATTTCAAAAATTTCAAAAAAATTTCAAAAAATTTCAAAATTTCAAAATTTTCAAAAAAATTTCAAAAATTTCAAAATTTCAAAAATTTCAAAAATTTCAAAAATTTCAAAAATTTCAAAAATTTCAAAAATTTCAAAATTTCAAAATTTTCAAAAATTTCAAAAATTTCAAAAAATTTCAAAAATTTCAAAATTTTTTAAAAATTTCAAAAATTTCAAAATTTTCAAAATTTAAAATTTCAAAATTTCAAAAATTTCAAAATTTCAAAATTTCAAAAATTTCAAAAATTTTCAAAAATTTCAAAAATTTCAAAAATTTCAAAATTTAAAAATTTCAAAAATTTAAAAATTTCAAAAATTTCAAAAATTTTAAAAATTTCAAAATTTCAAAATTTCAAAAAATTTCAAAATTTCAAAAATTTCAAAAATTTCAAAAATTTCAAAAATTTCAAAAATTTCAAAAATTTCAAAAATTTCAAAATTTCAAAATTTCAAAAATTTCAAAAATTTCAAAAATTTCAAAAATTTCAAAAATTTCAAAATTTCAAAAATTTCAAAAATTTCAAAATTTCAAAAATTTCAAAAATTTCAAAAATTTCAAAATTTCAAAAATTTCAAAAATTTCAAAAATTCAAAATTTCAAAATTTAAAATTTCAAAAATTTCAAAAATTTCAAAAATTTCAAAAATTTCAAAAAATTTCAAAATTTCAAAAATTTCAAAAATTTCAAAATTTCAAAAATTTCAAAAAAATTTCAAAATTTCAAAATTTCAAAAATTTCAAAAATTTCAAAATTTCAAAATTTCAAAAATTTCAAAAATTTCAAAAATTTCAAAAAAATTTCAAAAATTTTTTCAAAAATTCAAAATTTCAAAAATTTCAAAATTTTCAAAATTTCAAAATTTCAAAATTTCAAAATTTCAAAATTTTTAAAAATTTCAAAATTTCAAAATTTCAAAATTTCAAAAATTTCAAAAATTTCAAAATTTCAAAATTTCAAAATTTCAAAAATTTCAAAATTTCAAAATTTTCAAATTAAAATTTCAAAAATTTTCAAAATTTCAAAAATTTCAAAAATTTCAAAATTTCAAAAATTTCAAAAATTTTTCAAAAATTTCAAAATTTTTAAAATTCCAAAATTTCAAAAATTTCAAAAATTTCAAAAAATTTCAAAATTTCAAAAAATTTCAAAATTTCAAAAATTTCAAAATTTCAAAAATTTTCAAAAATTTCAAAATTTCAAAAATTTAAAAAATTTCAAAATTTCAAAAATTTCAAAATTTTCAAAATTTCAAAAATTTCAAAATTTCAAAAATTTCAAAATTTCAAAAAATTTCAAAAAATTTCAAAATTTCAAAATTTCAAAAATTTCAAAATTTCAAAATTTCAAAATTTCAAAAATTTCAAAAATTTCAAAAATTTCAAAATTTCAAAAATTTCAAAAATTTCAAAATTTCAAAATTTCAAAATTTCAAAATTTTCAAAAATTTCAAAATTTCAAAATTTCAAAAAATTTCAAAAATTTCAAAAATTTCAAAATTTCAAAAATTTCAAAAATTTCAAAATTTCAAAAATTTCAAAAATTCAAAAATTTCAAAAATTTCAAAAATTTCAAAAATTTCAAAAATTTCAAAATTTCAAAATTTCAAAAATTTCAAAAATTTCAAAAATTTCAAAAATTTCAAAAATTTCAAAATTTCAAAATTTCAAAATTTCAAAAATTTCAAAATTTCAAAAATTTCAAAAAATTTCAAAAAATTTCAAAAATTTCAAAAATTTCAAAAATTTCAAAAATTTCAAAATTTCAAAAATTTCAAAATTAAAAATTTCAAAAATTTCAAAAATTTCAAAAATTCAAAAAATTTCAAAAATTTCAAAATTTCAAAAATTTCAAAATTTCAAAATTTCAAAAATTTCAAAAATTTCAAAAATTTCAAAAATTTCAAAATTAAAAATTTCAAAAATTTCAAAAAATTTCAAAAAATTTCAAAAATTTCAAAAATTTCAAAATTTCAAAATTTCAAAATTTCAAAAATTTCAAAATTTCAAAATTTCAAAAATTTCAAAAATTTCAAAAATTTCAAAATTTTCAAAAATTTCAAAAATTTCAAAAATTTCAAAATTTTCAAAATTTCAAAATTTCAAAATTTCAAAATTTTAAAAATTTCAAAAATTTCAAAAAATTTCAAAAATTTCAAAATTTCAAAAATTTCAAAATTTCAAAATTTCAAAATTTCAAAAATTTCAAAAATTTCAAAAATTTCAAAAAAATTTCAAAAATTTCAAAAAATTTCAAAAATTTCAAAAAATTTCAAAAATTTCAAAAAATTTCAAAATTTTCAAAATAAAATTTCAAAAATTTCAAAAAATTTCAAAAATTTCAAAATTTTCAAAATTAAAATTTCAAAAATTTCAAAAATTTCAAAAATTTCAAAATTTCAAAAATTTCAAAAATTTCAAAAATTTCAAAATTTCAAAAATTTCAAAAATTTCAAAAATTTCAAAATTTCAAAAAATTTCAAAAATTTCAAAAATTTCAAAATTTCAAAAATTTCAAAAATTTCAAAATTTCAAAAATTTCAAAAATTTCAAAAATTTCAAAAATTTCAAAAATTTCAAAATTTCAAAATTTCAAAATTTCAAAATTTCAAAAAATTTCAAAATTTCAAAATTTCAAAATAAAATTTCAAAAATTTCAAAAATTTCAAAAATTTCAAAAATTTCAAAAATTTCAAAAAATTTCAAAATTTCAAAAATTTCAAAATTTCAAAATTTCAAAATTTCAAAAAAATTTCAAAAATTTCAAAATTTCAAAATTTCAAAATTTCAAAATTTCAAAAAATTTCAAAAATTTCAAAAATTTCAAAAATTTCAAAATTTCAAAAATTTCAAAATTTCAAAAATTTCAAAAATTTCAAAAATTTCAAAAATTTCAAAATTTCAAAAATTTTTTTAAAAATTTCAAAAATTTCAAAATTTCAAAATTTCAAAAATTTCAAAAATTTCAAAAATTTCAAAAATTTCAAAAATTTCAAAATTTAAAATTTCAAAAATTTCAAAAATTTCAAAAATTTCAAAATTAAAATTTCAAAAATTTCAAAAATTTCAAAATTTCAAAAAATTTCAAAATTTCAAAAATTTCAAAAATTTCAAAAAATTTCAAAATTTCAAAATTTCAAAATTTCAAAAATTTCAAAATTTTCAAAATTTCAAAAATTTCAAAAATTTCAAAAATTTCAAAATTTCAAAATTTCAAAAATTTCAAAAAATTTCAAAATTTCAAAATTTCAAAAATTTCAAAAATTTCAAAAATTTCAAAATTTAAAAATTTCAAAATTTCAAAATTTCAAAAATTTCAAAAATTTCAAAAATTTCAAAATTTCAAAAATTTCAAAAATTTCAAAAATTTCAAAAATTCAAAAATTTCAAAAATTTCAAAAAATTTCAAAATTTCAAAATTTCAAAATTTCAAAAATTTCAAAATTTCAAAATTTCAAAATTTCAAAAATTTCAAAAATTTTCAAAATTTCAAAATTTCAAAATTTCAAAAATTTCAAAAATTCAAAAAATTTCAAAAATTTCAAAAATTTCAAAATTTCAAAAATTTCAAAAAAATTTCAAAATTTCAAAATTTCAAAAATTTCAAAAATTTCAAAAATTTCAAAATTTCAAAAATTTCAAAATTTAAAAATTTCAAAAATTTCAAAATTTCAAATAAAATTTCAAAAATTTCAAAAATTTCAAAATTTCAAAAATTTCAAAATTTCAAAAATTTCAAAAATTTCAAAAATTTCAAAAAATTTCAAAATTTCAAAAATTTCAAAAAATTTCAAAAATTTCAAAAATTTCAAAAATTTCAAAAATTTCAAAAATTTCAAAATTTCAAAATTTAAAAATTTCAAAATTTCAAAAATTTCAAAAATTTCAAAAAAATTTCAAAAATTTCAAAATTTCAAAAATTTCAAAATTTCAAAAATTTCAAAATTTCAAAAATTTCAAAAATTTCAAAATTTCAAAATTTCAAAAATTTCAAAAATTTCAAAATTTCAAAATTTCAAAAATTTCAAAAATTTCAAAATTTCAAAATTTCAAAAATTTCAAAATTTTCAAAAAATTTCAAAAAATTTCAAAATTTCAAAAATTTCAAAATTTTAAAAATTTCAAAATTTCAAAAATTTCAAAATTTCAAAATTTCAAAATTTCAAAAATTTCAAAATTTCAAAATTTCAAAATTTCAAAATTTCAAAATTTCAAAAATTTCAAAAATTTCAAAAATTTCAAAAATTTCAAAATTTCAAAAATTTCAAAATTTCAAAAATTTCAAAATTTCAAAAATTTCAAAATTTCAAAAATTTCAAAATTTCAAAAAATTTCAAAAATTTCAAAAATTTCAAAAATTTCAAAATTTCAAAATTTCAAAAATTTCAAAATTTCAAAATTTCAAAAATTTCTCAAAAATTTCAAAAATTTCAAAAATTTCAAAAATTTCAAAATTTCAAAATTTCAAAAATTTCAAAAATTTCAAAAATTTCAAAAAATTTCAAAATTTAAAAATTTCAAAAATTTCAAAAATTTCAAAAAATTTCAAAATTTTCAAAATTTCAAAAAATTTCAAAAATTTCAAAATTTCAAAAAATTTCAAAATTTCAAAATTTCAAAAATTTCAAAAAAATTTCAAAAAATTTCAAAAAAATTTCAAAAATTTCAAAATTTCAAAAATTTCAAAATTTCAAAATTTCAAAAATTTCAAAAATTTCAAAAATTTCAAAATTTCAAAAAAAATTTCAAAAAAATTTCAAAAATTTCAAAAATTTCAAAAATTTCAAAAATTTCAAAAATTTCAAAAATTTCAAAAATTTCAAAAATTTCAAAAATTTCAAAATTTTCAAAAATTTCAAAAATTTCAAAATTTCAAAATTTCAAAATTTCAAAAATTTCAAAAATTTCAAAAAATTTCAAAATTTCAAAAATTTCAAAATTTCAAAATTTCAAAATTTCAAAATTTCAAAAATTTCAAAAATTTCAAAAATTTCAAAAAATTTCAAAAATTTCAAAATTTCAAAAATTTCAAAAATTTCAAAAATTTCAAAAATTTCAAAATTTCAAAATTTCAAAAATTTCAAAAATTTCAAAAATTTCAAAAATTTCAAAAAAATTTCAAAAATTTCAAAATTTCAAAATTTCAAAAAAATTTTCAAAATTTCAAAAATTTCAAAAATTTCAAAAATTTCAAAATTTCAAAATTTCAAAAAATTTCAAAAATTTCAAAAATTTCAAAAATTTCAAAAATTTCAAAAATTTCAAAATTTCAAAAATTTCAAAAATTTCAAAAATTTCAAAAATTTCAAAAATTTCAAAAATTTCAAAATTTCAAAATTTCAAAAAATTTCAAAAATTTTCAAAATTTCAAAAATTTCAAAAATTTCAAAAATTTCAAAAAATTTCAAAATTTCAAAATTTCAAAAATTTCAAAAATTTCAAAATTTCAAAAATTTCAAAAAATTTCAAAATTTCAAAAATTTCAAAATTTCAAAATTTCAAAAATTTCAAAATTTCAAAATTTCAAAAATTTCAAAATAAAATTTCAAAAAATTTCAAAAATTTCAAAAATTTCAAAAATTTCAAAAATTTCAAATAAAATTTCAAAAATTTCAAAAAATTTCAAAAATTTCAAAAAAATTTCAAAAATTTCAAAATTTCAAAAATTTCAAAATTTCAAAATTTCAAAAATTTCAAAAATTTCAAAAATTTCAAAAATTTCAAAATTTCAAAATTTCAAAATTTCAAAAATTTCAAAATTTCAAAAATTTCAAAAATTTCAAAAATTTCAAAAATTTCAAAAATTTCAAAATTTAAAAATTTCAAAAATTTCAAAAAAAATTTCAAAAATTTCAAAATTTCAAAAATTTCAAAAATTTCAAAAATTTCAAAAATTTCAAAAATTTCAAAATTTCAAAAATTTCAAAAATTTCAAAAATTTCAAAAATTTCAAAAATTTCAAAAATTTCAAAAATTTCAAAAAAATTTCAAAAATTTCAAAAATTTCAAAATTTCAAAAATTTCAAAAATTTCAAAAAAATTTCAAAAATTTCAAAAATTTCAAAATTTCAAAAATTTCAAAAATTTCAAAAATTTCAAAAAATTTCAAAAAATTTCAAAATTTCAAAAAAATTTCAAAAATTTCAAAATTTCAAAAATTTCAAAAATTTCAAAAATTTCAAAAATTTCAAAAATTTCAAAAAAATTTTCAAAATTTTCAAAATTTCAAAAATTTCAAAAAATTTCAAAAATTTCAAAAATTTCAAAATTTTTCAAAATTTCAAAAAATTTCAAAAATTTCAAAATTTCAAAAATTTCAAAATTTTAAAAATTTCAAAAATTTCAAAAATTTCAAAAATTTCAAAATTTCAAAAATTTCAAAATTTCAAAAATTTCAAAAATTTCAAAAATTTCAAAAATTTCAAAATTTCAAAAATTTCAAAATTTCAAAAATTTCAAAAATTTCAAAAATTTCAAAATTTCAAAAAATTTCAAAAATTTCAAAAATTTCAAAAATTTCAAAAATTTCAAAATTTCAAAAATTTCAAAAATTTCAAAAATTTCAAAAATTTCAAAAATTTCAAAAATTTCAAAAAAATTTCAAAATTTAAAATTTCAAAAATTTCAAAATTTCAAAAATTTCAAAAATTTCAAAAATTTCAAAAATTTCAAAATTTCAAAAATTTCAAAATTTCAAAAATTTCAAAATTAAAATTTCAAAATTTCAAAAATTTCAAAAATTTCAAAAAAATTTCAAAATTTCAAAATTAAAAATTTCAAAAATTTCAAAAATTTCAAAAATTTCAAAATTTCAAAAATTTCAAAATTTCAAAAATTTCAAAATTTCAAAAAAAATTTCAAAATTTCAAAAAATTTCAAAAATTTCAAAAAATTTCAAAATTTCAAAATTTCAAAATTTCAAAATTTCAAAAATTTCAAAAATTTCAAAAATTTCAAAAATTTCAAAATTTCAAAAAAATTTCAAAAATTTCAAAAATTTCAAAAATTTCAAAAATTTCAAAAATTTCAAAAATTTCAAAAATTTCAAAATTTCAAAATTTTCAAAATTTCAAAAATTTCAAAATTTCAAAAATTTCAAAAATTTCAAAAATTTCAAAAAATTTCAAAAAATTTCAAAAATTTCAAAAATTTCAAAAATTTCAAAAATTTCAAAATTTCAAAAATTTCAAAAATTTCAAAAAATTTCAAAAATTTCAAAATTTCAAAAATTTCAAAAATTTCAAAAATTTCAAAATTTCAAAAATTTCAAAAAAAATTTCAAAAAATTTCAAAATTTTTTCAAAATTTCAAAAAATTTCAAAATTTCAAAAATTTCAAAATTTCAAAATTTCAAAAATTTCAAAAATTTCAAAATTTCAAAAATTTCAAAATTTCAAAAATTTCAAAAATTTCAAAAATTTCAAAATTTCAAAATTTCAAAAATTTCAAAAATTTCAAAATTTCAAAAATTTCAAAAATTTCAAAAATTTCAAAAATTTCAAAAATTTCAAAAAATTTCAAAAATTTCAAAATTTCAAAATTTCAAAATTTCAAAAATTTCAAAAATTTCAAAATTTCAAAAATTTCAAAATTTTCAAAATTTCAAAAATTTCAAAAATTTCAAAAATTTCAAAAATTTCAAAAATTTCAAAAATTTCAAAATTTCAAAAATTTCAAAAATTTCAAAAATTTCAAAAATTTCAAAAATTTCAAAAATTTTCAAAATTTCAAAATTTTTAAAAATTTCAAAAATTTCAAAAATTTCAAAATTTCAAAATTTCAAAAAATTTCAAAATTTCAAAATTTCAAAAATTTCAAAAAAATTTCAAAAATTTCAAAAATTTCAAAAATTTCAAAAAAATTTCAAAATTTCAAAATTTCAAAATTTCAAAAATTTCAAAATTAAAATTTCAAAAAATTTCAAAAATTTCAAAAATTTCAAAAATTTCAAAATTTCAAAATTTCAAAAATTTCAAAAAATTTCAAAAAAAATTTCAAAATTTCAAAATTTCAAAAATTTCAAAATTTCAAAAATTTCAAAAATTTCAAAATTTCAAAATTTCAAAATTTCAAAATTTTCAAAAAATTTCAAAAAATTTCAAAAATTTCAAAAATTTCAAAAATTTCAAAAAATTTCAAAAATTTCAAAATTTCAAAAAATTTCAAAATTTCAAAAATTTCAAAATTTCAAAAATTTCAAAAATTTCAAAAATTTCAAAATTTCAAAATTTCAAAAATTTCAAAATTTCAAAAATTTCAAAAAATTTCAAAAAATTTCAAAAATTTCAAAAATTTCAAAATTTCAAAATTTCAAAAATTTCAAAAATTTCAAAATTTCAAAAATTTCAAAAAATTTTCAAAAAATTTCAAAATTTCAAAATTTCAAAAATTTCAAAAATTTCAAAAAAATTTCAAAAATTTCAAAATTTCAAAATTTCAAAAATTTCAAAAATTTCAAAAATTTCAAAAATTTCAAAATTTCAAAAATTTCAAAAATTTCAAAATTTCAAAAAAATTTCAAAAATTTCAAAATTTCAAAAATTTCAAAAATTTCAAAATTTCAAAATTTCAAAAATTTCAAAAATTTCAAAAATTTCAAAAATTTCAAAAATTTCAAAATTTTCAAAAATTTCAAAATTTCAAAAATTTCAAAAATTTCAAAAATTTCAAAATTTCAAAAATTTCAAAAATTTCAAAAATTTCAAAAAATTTCAAAATTTCAAAAATTTCAAAATTTCAAAATTTCAAAATTTCAAAAATTTCAAAAATTTCAAAAATTTCAAAATTTCAAAATTTCAAAAAATTTCAAAAATTTCAAAAATTTCAAAATTTCAAAAATTTCAAAAATTTCAAAATTTCAAAATTTCAAAATTTCAAAATTTCAAAAATTTCAAAATTTCAAAAAATTTCAAAAATTTCAAAATTTTTCAAAATTTCAAAAATTTCAAAATTTCAAAATTTCAAAAATTTCAAAAATTTCAAAATTTTCAAAATTTCAAAAATTTCAAAATTTCAAAAATTTCAAAAATTTCAAAAAATTTCAAAATTTCAAAAATTTCAAAATTTTTAAAAATTTCAAAATTTCAAAATTTCAAAATTTCAAAATTTCAAAAATTTCAAAAATTTCAAAATTTCAAAATTTCAAAAATTTCAAAATTTCAAAAAAATTTCAAAATTTCAAAATTTCAAAAATTTCAAAAAATTTCAAAAATTTCAAAAATTCAAAAATTTCAAAAATTTCAAAAATTTTCAAAATTTCAAAATTTCAAAAATTTCAAAATTTCAAAATTTCAAAAATTTTCAAAATTTCAAAAATTTCAAAAATTTCAAAATTTCAAAAATTTCAAAAATTTCAAAAATTTCAAAATTTCAAAAATTTCAAAAATTCAAAAAATTTCAAAAATTTCAAAAAATTTCAAAAATTTCAAAAAAATTTCAAAAATTTCAAAAATTTCAAAAAAATTTCAAAATTTCAAAAATTTCAAAAATTTCAAAAATTTCAAAATTTCAAAATTTAAAAATTTCAAAAATTTCAAAATTTCAAAAATTTCAAAATTTCAAAAATTTCAAAAATTTCAAAAATTTCAAAATTTCAAAAATTTCAAAAATTTCAAAAAATTTCAAAAATTTCAAAATTTCAAATTAAAATTTCAAAAATTTCAAAAATTTCAAAATTTCAAAAATTTCAAAAATTTCAAAAATTTCAAAAATTTCAAAATTTCAAAATTTCAAAAATTTCAAAAATTTCAAAAATTTCAAAATTTCAAAATTTTTCAAAAATTTCAAAAATTTCAAAAATTTCAAAAATTTCAAAAATTTCAAAATTTCAAAATTTCAAAAATTTCAAAATTTCAAAAATTTCAAAATTTCAAAAATTTCAAAATTTCAAAATTTCAAAATTTCAAAAAAATTTCAAAAATTTCAAAAATTTCAAAAATTTCAAAATTTTCAAAAATTTCAAAATTTCAAAAATTTCAAAATTTCAAAATTTCAAAAATTTTCAAAATTTCAAAATTTCAAAAATTTCAAAATTTCAAAATTTCAAAATTTCAAAAATTTCAAAAAATTTCAAAAATTTCAAAAATTTCAAAATTTCAAAAATTTCAAAATTTCAAAAATTTCAAAAAAATTTCAAAATTTCAAAAATTTCAAAATTTCAAAATTTCAAAAATTTCAAAAATTTCAAAATTTCAAAAATTTCAAAAATTTCAAAAATTTCAAAAATTTCAAAAATTTCAAAATTTAAAATTTCAAAAATTTCAAAAATTTCAAAAATTCAAAAATTTCAAAAATTTAAAAATTTCAAAAATTTCAAAAATTTCAAAATTTTTCAAAATTTCAAAAATTTCAAAAATTTCAAAATTTCAAAAATTTCAAAAATTTCAAAAATTTCAAAAATTTCAAAAATTTCAAAAATTTCAAAAATTTCAAAATTTCAAAAATTTCAAAATTTCAAAAATTTCAAAAATTTCAAAAATTTCAAAAATTTCAAAAATTTCAAAATTTCAAAATTTCAAAATTTCAAAAATTTCAAAAATTTCAAAAATTTCAAAATTTCAAAATTTCAAAAATTTCAAAATTTCAAAAATTTCAAAATTTCAAAAATTTCAAAATTTAAAATTTCAAAAATTTTCAAAATTTTTCAAAAATTTCAAAATTTTCAAAAAATTTCAAAAATTTCAAAAATTTCAAAAATTTCAAAAATTTCAAAAAATTTCAAAAATTTCAAAATTTCAAAAATTTCAAAAATTTCAAAAATTTCAAAATTTCAAAAATTTCAAAATTTAAAAATTTCAAAAATTTCAAAAATTTCAAAAATTTCAAAAATTTCAAAAATTTCAAAAATTTCAAAAATTTCAAAATTTCAAAATTTCAAAAATTTCAAAAATTTCAAAAATTTCAAAAATTTCAAAAAAATTTCAAAAATTTCAAAAATTTCAAAAATTTCAAAAATTTCAAAAATTTCAAAAAATTTCAAAAATTTCAAAAAATTTCAAAATTTCAAAAATTTCAAAAATTTCAAAATTTCAAAATTTCAAAATTTCAAAAAATTTTCAAAATTTCAAAAATTTCAAAAATTTCAAAATTTCAAAAATTTCAAAAATTTCAAAAATTTCAAAAATTTCAAAAATTTCAAAAATTTCAAAAATTTCAAAATTTCAAAAATTTCAAAAAATTTCAAAAATTTCAAAAATTTCAAAAATTTCAAAATTTCAAAAATTTCAAAAAATTTCAAAAATTTCAAAAATTTCAAAAATTTCAAAAATTTCAAAAATTTCAAAATTAAAATTTCAAAAATTTCAAAAATTTCAAAAATTTCAAAATTTCAAAAATTTCAAAAATTTCAAAAATTTCAAAATTTTCAAAATTTAAAAATTTCAAAAATTTCAAAATTTCAAAAATTTCAAAAATTTCAAAAATTTCAAAAATTTCAAAAATTTCAAAATTTCAAAATTTCAAAAATTTCAAAAATTTCAAAAATTTCAAAATAAAATTTCAAAAATTTCAAAAATTTCAAAATTTCAAAATTTTCAAATTTAAAAATTTCAAAATTTCAAAAATTTCAAAAATTTCAAAAATTTCAAAAAATTTCAAAAATTTCAAAATTTCAAAAATTTCAAAAATTTCAAAAATTTCAAAATTTCAAAAAAATTTCAAAAATTTCAAAAATTTCAAAATTTCAAAAATTTTCAAAATTTCAAAATTTCAAAAATTTCAAAAAAATTTCAAAATTTCAAAATTAAAAATTTCAAAAATTTCAAAAATTTCAAAATTTCAAAAAATTTCAAAATTTCAAAAATTTCAAAAATTTCAAAAATTTCAAAAATTTCAAAAATTTCAAAAATTTCAAAAATTTCAAAAAATTTCAAAAATTTCAAAATTTCAAAAATTTCAAAAATTTCAAAAATTTCAAAAATTTCAAAATTTCAAAAAATTTCAAAAATTTCAAAAATTTCAAAAATTTCAAAAAATTTCAAAATTTCAAAAATTTCAAAAATTTCAAAAATTTCAAAAATTTCAAAAATTTCAAAATTTCAAAATTTCAAAAATTTCAAAATTTCAAAAATTTCAAAATTTCAAAATTTCAAAATTTCAAAAATTTCAAAAATTTCAAAATTTCAAAATTTCAAAATTTCAAAAATTTCAAAAATTTCAAAATTTCAAAAAATTTCAAAAATTTCAAAAATTTCAAAATTTCAAAATTTCAAAAAATTTCAAAAATTTCAAAATTTCAAAAATTCAAAAATTTCAAAAAATTTCAAAAATTTCAAAAATTTCAAAATTTCAAAAATTTCAAAATTTCAAAATTTCAAAAATTTCAAAAATTTCAAAAATTTCAAAATTTCAAAATTTCAAAAATTTCAAAAAATTTCAAAAATTTCAAAATTTCAAAAAATTTCAAAAATTTCAAAAATTTCAAAAATTTCAAAAATTTCAAAAATTTCAAAATTTCAAAATTTCAAAAATTTCAAAATTTCAAAATTTTTCAAAATTTCAAAAATTTCAAAAATTTCAAAATTTCAAAATTTCAAAAATTTCAAAAAATTTCAAAAATTTCAAAAATTTCAAAATTTCAAAATTTCAAAAATTTCAAAATTTCAAAAATTTCAAAATTTCAAAAATTTCAAAAATTTCAAAATTTCAAAATTTCAAAATTTCAAAATTTCAAAAATTTCAAAAATTTCAAAAATTTCAAAATTTCAAAATTTCAAAATTTCAAAATTTCAAAATTTCAAAATTTCAAAAATTTCAAAAATTTCAAAAATTTCAAAAATTTCAAAAATTTCAAAAATTTCAAAATTTCAAAAATTTCAAAATTTCAAAATTTCAAAATTTCAAAATTTAAAAATTTCAAAATTTCAAAATTTCAAAAATTTCAAAATTAAAAATTTCAAAAAATTTCAAAAATTTCAAAAATTTCAAAAATTTCAAAATTTCAAAATTTCAAAAATTTCAAAATTTTCAAAATTAAAATTTCAAAAATTTCAAAAATTTCAAAAATTTCAAAAATTTCAAAAATTTCAAAAATTTCAAAAATTTCAAAAATTTCAAAAATTTCAAAAATTTCAAAAATTTCAAAAATTTCAAAAATTTCAAAAATTTCAAAAATTTCAAAAATTTCAAAAATTTCAAAATTTCAAAAATTTCAAAAATTTCAAAAATTTCAAAAATTTCAAAAATTTCAAAAATTTCAAAATTTCAAAAAAATTTCAAAATTTCAAAATTTCAAAAATTTCAAAAATTTCAAAAATTTCAAAAATTTCAAAAAAATTTCAAAATTTCAAAAATTTCAAAAATTTCAAAATTTCAAAATTTCAAAAATTTCAAAAATTTCAAAAATTTCAAAAATTTCAAAAATTTCAAAAATTTCAAAAATTTCAAAATTTTTCAAAATTTCAAAATTTCAAAATTTCAAAAATTTCAAAATTTCAAAAATTTCAAAAATTTCAAAATTTCAAAAATTTCAAAAATTTCAAAAATTTCAAAAATTTCAAAATTTCAAAATTTCAAAATTTCAAAAAATTTCAAAAATTTCAAAATTTCAAAATTTCAAAAATTTCAAAAATTTCAAAAATTTCAAAAATTCAAAAATTTCAAAAATTTCAAAATTTCAAAAATTTCAAAATTTCAAAAATTTCAAAAAATTTCAAAAATTTCAAAAATTTCAAAAATTCAAAATTTCAAAATTTCAAAAATTTCAAAAATTCAAAATTTCAAAAATTTCAAAAAAATTTCAAAAATTTTCAAAAATTTCAAAAATTTCAAAAATTTCAAAAATTTCAAAAATTTCAAAAATTTCAAAAATTTCAAAAATTTCAAAAATTTCAAAATTTCAAAATTTAAAATTTCAAAAATTTCAAAAATTTTCAAAAATTTCAAAAATTTCAAAATTTCAAAAATTTCAAATTTAAAATTTCAAAAATTTCAAAAAATTTCAAAATTTCAAAATTTCAAAATTTCAAAAATTTCAAAAATTTCAAAAATTTCAAAAATTTCAAAAAATTTCAAAATTTCAAAAATTTCAAAAATTTCAAAAATTTCAAAAATTTCAAAAATTTCAAAAATTTCAAAAATTTCAAAAATTTCAAAAATTTCAAAAATTTCAAAAATTTCAAAAATTTCAAAATTTCAAAAATTTCAAAAATTTCAAAAATTTCAAAAATTTCAAAAATTTCAAAAATTTCAAAAATTTCAAAAAATTTCAAAAATTTCAAAATTTCAAAAAATTTCAAAATTTCAAAATTTCAAAATTTCAAAATTTCAAAATTTCAAAAATTTCAAAAATTTCAAAAATTTCAAAATTTCAAAATTTCAAAAATTTCAAAAATTTCAAAAAAAATTTCAAAATTTTCAAAAAATTTCAAAAATTTCAAAAATTTCAAAAATTTCAAAAATTTCAAAAATTTCAAAATTTCAAAATTTCAAAATTTCAAAAATTTCAAAAATTTCAAAATTAAATTTTCAAAAATTTCAAAAATTTCAAAATTTCAAAATTTCAAAAATTTCAAAAATTTCAAAAATTTCAAAATTAAAAATTTCAAAAATTTCAAAAATTTCAAAAATTTCAAAAATTTCAAAAATTTCAAAAATTTCAAAAATTTCAAAAATTTCAAAAATTTCAAAAATTTCAAAATTTCAAAAATTTCAAAAATTTCAAAAATTTCAAAATTTCAAAATTTCAAAAATTTCAAAATTTTCAAAAATTTCAAAAATTTCAAAAATTTCAAAAATTTTCAAAATTAAAAATTTCAAAAATTTCAAAAATTTCAAAAATTTCAAAAATTTCAAAAAATTTCAAAAATTTCAAAATTTCAAAAATTTCAAAAATTTCAAAAATTTCAAAAATTTCAAAAAATTTCAAAATTTCAAAATTTCAAAAATTTCAAAAATTTCAAAATTTCAAAAATTTCAAAATTTTCAAAATTTTCAAAATTTCAAAAATTTCAAAAATTTCAAAAATTTCAAAAATTTCAAAAATTTCAAAATTTCAAAAATTTCAAAAAAATTTCAAAATTTCAAAAATTTAAAAAAATTTCAAAATTTTTCAAAAATTTCAAAAATTTCAAAAATTTCAAAAATTTCAAAATTTCAAAATTTCAAAAATTTCAAAAATTTTCAAAAATTTCAAAATTTCAAAAATTTCAAAAATTTCAAAAATTTCAAAAATTTCAAAAATTTCAAAAATTCAAAAAATTTCAAAAATTTCAAAAATTTCAAAAATTTCAAAATTTCAAAAAATTTCAAAAATTTCAAAAATTTCAAAAAAATTTCAAAAATTTCAAAAATTTCAAAAATTTCAAAAATTTCAAAATTTTTCAAAATTTCAAAAATTTCAAAAATTTCAAAAATTTTCAAAAAATTTCAAAAATTTCAAAAATTTCAAAATTTCAAAATTTCAAAAATTTCAAAAATTTCAAAAATTTCAAAAATTTCAAAAATTTCAAAATTTCAAAAATTTCAAAAATTTCAAAAATTTCAAAATTTCAAAAATTTCAAAAATTTCAAAAATTTCAAAAATTTCAAAAATTTCAAAATTTAAAATTTCAAAAATTTCAAAATTAAAATTTCAAAAATTTCAAAATTTTTCAAAATTTCAAAAATTTCAAAAATTTCAAAAATTTCAAAAATTTCAAAAATTCAAAAAATTTCAAAATTTCAAAAAAATTTCAAAAATTTCAAAAATTTCAAAATTTCAAAATTAAAAATTTCAAAAATTTCAAAAATTTCAAAAATTTCAAAATTTCAAAAATTTCAAAATTTCAAAATTTCAAAAATTTCAAAAATTTCAAAATTTCAAAAATTTCAAAATTTCAAAAATTTCAAAATTTCAAAATTTCAAAATTTCAAAATTTCAAAAATTTCAAAAATTTCAAAAATTTCAAAAAATTTCAAAAATTTCAAAAATTTCAAAAATTTCAAAAATTTCAAAAATTTCAAAAAATTTCAAAAATTTCAAAATTTCAAAAATTTCAAAAATTTCAAAAAATTTCAAAATTTCAAAAATTTCAAAAATTTCAAAAAAATTTCAAAAATTTCAAAAATTTCAAAAATTTCAAAAATTTCAAAAATTTCAAAAATTTCAAAAATTTCAAAAATTTCAAAATTTCAAAAATTTCAAAATTTCAAAAATTTCAAAATTTCAAAATTTTTCAAATAAAAATTTCAAAAATTTCAAAATTTTTCAAAAAATTTCAAAAATTTCAAAAATTTCAAAATTTCAAAATTTCAAAATTTCAAAAATTTCAAAAATTTCAAAAATTTCAAAAATTTCAAAAATTTCAAAAATTTCAAAAATTTCAAAAATTTCAAAATTTCAAAATTTCAAAATTTCAAAAATTTCAAAATTTTTCAAAAAATTTCAAAAATTTCAAAAATTTCAAAATTTCAAAATTTCAAAATTTCAAAAATTTCAAAAATTTCAAAAATTTCAAAATTTCAAAAATTTCAAAAATTTCAAAATTTCAAAAATTTCAAAAATTCAAAAAAAATTTCAAAAATTTCAAAAATTTCAAAAATTTCAAAAAAATTTCAAAAATTTCAAAAATTTCAAAATTTCAAAAATTTCAAAAATTTCAAAATTTCAAAAATTTCAAAAATTTCAAAAATTTCAAAAATTTCAAAAATTTCAAAAATTTTCAAAATTTCAAAAATTTCAAAATTTCAAAATTTCAAAATTTCAAAAATTTCAAAAATTTCAAAAATTTCAAAATTTCAAAATTTTCAAAATTTCAAAAATTTCAAAAATTTTCAAAATTTCAAAAATTTCAAAAATTTCAAAATTTCAAAATTTCAAAATTTCAAAAATTTCAAAAAATTTCAAAAATTTCAAAATTTCAAAAATTTCAAAAATTTCAAAAATTTCAAAAATTTCAAAAATTTCAAAAATTTCAAAATTTCAAAATTTCAAAATTTCAAAAATTTCAAAATTTCAAAAATTTCAAAATTTCAAAATTTCAAAAATTTCAAAAATTTCAAAAATTTCAAAAATTTCAAAATTTCAAAATTTCAAAAATTTCAAAAATTTCAAAAAATTTCAAAAATTTCAAAATTTCAAAAATTTCAAAATTTCAAAAATTTCAAAATTTCAAAATTTCAAAAATTTCAAAAATTTCAAAAATTTCAAAAATTTCAAAAATTTCAAAAATTTCAAAAATTTCAAAAATTTCAAAATTTCAAAATTTCAAAATTTTTCAAAAAATTTCAAAATTTCAAAATTTCAAAAAATTTCAAAAAATTTCAAAATTTCAAAAATTTCAAAATTTAAAAATTTCAAAAATTTCAAAAATTTCAAAAATTTCAAAATTTCAAAAATTTCAAAAATTTCAAAAATTTCAAAATTTCAAAATTTCAAAAATTTCAAAATTTCAAAAATTTCAAAAAATTTCAAAAATTTCAAAAATTTCAAAAATTTCAAAAATTTCAAAAATTTCAAAAATTTCAAAAATTTCAAAATTAAAATTTCAAAAATTTCAAAAATTTCAAAAATTTCAAAATTTCAAAAATTTCAAAAATTTCAAAAATTTCAAAAATTTCAAAAATTTCAAAAATTTCAAAAATTTCAAAATTAAAATTTCAAAAATTTCAAAATTTCAAAAATTTCAAAAATTTCAAAAAATTTCAAAAATTTCAAAAAATTTCAAAAATTTCAAAAATTTCAAAATTTCAAAAATTTCAAAAATTTCAAAATTTCAAAATTTCAAAATTTCAAAAATTTCAAAATTTCAAAAATTTCAAAATTTCAAAAATTTCAAAAATTTCAAAAATTTCAAAAATTTCAAAATTTCAAAAATTTCAAAATTTCAAAAATTTCAAAAATTTCAAAAATTTCAAAATTTCAAAATTTCAAAATTTCAAAAATTTCAAAAAAATTTCAAAATTTCAAAAATTTCAAAAATTTCAAAAAAATTTCAAAATTTCAAAAATTTCAAAATTAAAAATTTCAAAAATTTCAAAAATTTTCAAAAATTTCAAAAATTTCAAAAATTTCAAAAATTTCAAAATTTCAAAATTTCAAAATTTCAAAATAAAATTTCAAAAATTTCAAAAATTTCAAAATTTCAAAAATTTCAAAAATTTCAAAATTTCAAAATTTCAAAAATTTCAAAATTTTCAAAATTTCAAAAATTTCAAAATTTCAAAAATTTCAAAAATTTCAAAAATTTCAAAATTAAAATTTCAAAAATTTCAAAATTTCAAAATTTCAAAATTTCAAAAATTTCAAAAATTTCAAAAATTTCAAAAATTTCAAAAATTTCAAAAATTTCAAAAATTTCAAAAATTTCAAAATTTCAAAAATTTCAAAAATTTCAAAAATTTCAAAAATTTCAAAAATTTCAAAATTTCAAAATTTCAAAAATTTCAAAAATTTCAAAAATTTCAAAAATTTCAAAAAATTTCAAAATTTCAAAAATTTCAAAAATTTCAAAAATTTCAAAAATTTCAAAAATTTCAAAAATTCAAAATTTCAAAAATTTCAAAATTTCAAAATTTCAAAAAATTTCAAAAATTTCAAAAAATTCAAAATTTCAAAATTTTCAAAAATTTCAAAAATTTCAAAATTTCAAAATTTCAAAATTTCAAAAATTTCAAAAATTTCAAAAATTTCAAAAATTTCAAAAATTTCAAAAATTTCAAAAATTTCAAAAATTTCAAAATTTCAAAAATTTCAAAAATTTCAAAATTTCAAAATTTCAAAAATTTCAAAAATTTCAAAAATTTCAAAAATTTCAAAAATTTCAAAAATTTCAAAATTAAAATTTCAAAAATTTCAAAATTTCAAAATTTCAAAAATTTCAAAAATTTCAAAAATTTCAAAAATTTCAAAAATTTCAAAAATTTCAAAAATTTCAAAAATTTCAAAATTTCAAAAATTTCAAAATTTCAAAAATTTCAAAAATTTCAAAATTTCAAAAATTTCAAAATTTCAAAAATTTCAAAAATTTCAAAATTTCAAAATTTCAAAAATTTCAAAAATTTCAAAAATTTCAAAATTTCAAAAATTTCAAAAATTTCAAAATTTCAAAATTTCAAAAATTTCAAAAATTTCAAAATTTTCAAAATTTCAAAAAATTTCAAAAATTTCAAAAATTTCAAAAATTTCAAAAATTTCAAAATTTCAAAAATTTCAAAAAATTTCAAAAATTTCAAAAATTTCAAAAATTTCAAAATTTCAAAATTTCAAAAATTTCAAAAATTTCAAAAATTTCAAAAATTTCAAAAATTTCAAAAAATTTCAAAAATTTCAAAATTTCAAAATTTCAAAATTTCAAAATTTCAAAAATTTCAAAAATTTCAAAAATTTCAAAAATTTCAAAATTTCAAAAATTTCAAAAATTTCAAAATTTCAAAAATTTCAAAAATTTCAAAAATTTCAAAAATTTCAAAATTTCAAAAATTTCAAAAAATTTCAAAAATTTCAAAAATTTCAAAATTTCAAAATTTCAAAAATTTCAAAATTTAAAATTTCAAAAATTTCAAAAAATTCAAAAATTTCAAAATTTCAAAAAATTTCAAAAATTTCAAAAATTTCAAAAATTTCAAAAATTTCAAAAATTTCAAAAATTTCAAAAATTTCAAAAATTTCAAAAAATTTCAAAAATTTCAAAATTTCAAAATTTCAAAAAATTTCAAAAATTTCAAAAATTTCAAAAATTTCAAAAATTTCAAAAATTTCAAAAATTTCAAAATTTCAAAAATTTCAAAATTTCAAAAATTTCAAAAATTTCAAAATTTCAAAATTTCAAAATTTCAAAAAATTTCAAAATTTCAAAAAATTTCAAAAATTTCAAAATTTTTCAAAAAATTTCAAAAATTTCAAAAATTTCAAAATTTTAAAAATTTCAAAAAAATTTCAAAATTTCAAAATTTTTCAAATAAAATTTCAAAATTTCAAAAAAAATTTCAAAAATTTCAAAATTTCAAAAATTTCAAAAATTTCAAAAATTTCAAAAATTTCAAAAATTTCAAAAATTTCAAAAATTTCAAAAATTTCAAAATTTCAATAAAATTTCAAAATTTAAAAATTTCAAAAATTTCAAAATTTTCAAAAAATTTCAAAAATTTCAAAATTTCAAAATTTCAAAAATTTCAAAAATTTCAAAATTTCAAAAAAAATTTCAAAAATTTCAAAAATTTCAAAAATTTCAAAAATTTCAAAATTTCAAAAATTTCAAAATTTCAAAAATTCAAAAATTTCAAAAATTTCAAAAATTTCAAAATTTCAAAAATTTCAAAAATTTCAAAAATTTCAAAAATTTCAAAAAATTTCAAAAATTTCAAAATTTCAAAAATTTCAAAAATTTCAAAAAATTTCAAAAATTTCAAAAATTTCAAAAATTTCAAAAATTTCAAAATTTCAAAAATTTCAAAATTTCAAAAATTTCAAAATTTCAAAATTTCAAAAATTTCAAAAATTTCAAAAATTTCAAAAATTTCAAAATTAAAATTTCAAAAATTTCAAAAATTTCAAAAATTTCAAAATTTCAAAATTTCAAAATTTCAAAATTTCAAAATTTTCAAAATTTCAAAATTTCAAAAATTTCAAAAATTTCAAAAAAATTTCAAAATTTCAAAATTTCAAAAATTTCAAAAATTTCAAAATTTCAAAAATTTCAAAAATTTCAAAAATTTCAAAAATTTCAAAATTTCAAAATTTCAAAAATTTCAAAAATTTCAAAAATTTCAAAAATTTCAAAATTTCAAAAATTTCAAAAAAATTTCAAAAATTTCAAAAATTTCAAAAATTTCAAAAAAATTTCAAAATTTCAAAAATTTCAAAATTTCAAAATTTCAAAAATTTCAAAAATTTCAAAAATTTCAAAAATTTCAAAAAAATTTCAAAAATTTCAAAAATTTCAAAAATTTCAAAAATTTCAAAAATTTCAAAAATTTCAAAAATTTCAAAATTTCAAAAATTTCAAAATTTCAAAATTTCAAAAATTTCAAAAATTTCAAAATTTTTTCAAAAATTTCAAAAATTTCAAAAATTTCAAAAATTTCAAAATTTCAAAAATTTCAAAAATTTCAAAAATTTCAAAAATTTCAAAATTTAAAATTTCAAAAAATTTCAAAAATTTCAAAAAATTTCAAAATTTCAAAATTTCAAAATTTTCAAAATTTCAAAAATTTCAAAAATTTCAAAATTTTTCAAAAATTTCAAAAATTTCAAAAATTTCAAAAATTTCAAAATTTCAAAATTTCAAAATTTCAAAATTTCAAAAATTTCAAAATTTCAAAAATTTCAAAAATTTCAAAATTTTCAAAAATTTTCAAAAATTTCAAAATTTTTCAAAATTTCAAAAATTTCAAAAATTTCAAAAATTTCAAAAATTTCAAAATTTCAAAAATTTCAAAAATTTCAAAATTTCAAAATTTCAAAAATTTCAAAAATTCAAAAATTTCAAAATTTCAAAAAATTTCAAAAATTTCAAAATTTCAAAAAATTTCAAAAATTTCAAAAATTTCAAAAATTTCAAAATTTCAAAAATTTCAAAAATTTCAAAATTTCAAAAATTTCAAAAATTTCAAAATTTCAAAAATTTCAAAATTTCAAAATTTCAAAATTTCAAAATTTCAAAAATTTCAAAAATTTCAAAATTTCAAAAATTTCAAAAATTTCAAAAATTTCAAAATTTTCAAAAATTTCAAAAATTTCAAAAAATTTCAAAAATTTCAAAAAATTTCAAAAATTTCAAAAATTTCAAAAATTTCAAAAATTTCAAAAATTTCAAAAATTTCAAAAATTTCAAAAATTTCAAAATTTCAAAAATTTCAAAAATTTCAAAAATTTCAAAAAATTTCAAAAATTTCAAAAATTTCAAAATTTCAAAATTTCAAAAATTTCAAAAATTTCAAAATTTCAAAAATTTCAAAAAATTTCAAAATTTCAAAATTTCAAAAATTTCAAAAATTTCAAAAATTTCAAAATTTCAAAATTTCAAAAATTTCAAAAATTTCAAAAATTTCAAAAATTTCAAAAATTTCAAAAATTTCAAAAATTTCAAAAATTCAAAAAATTTCAAAAAAATTTCAAAAATTTCAAAAATTTCAAAAATTTCAAAAATTTCAAAAATTTCAAAAATTTCAAAAATTCAAAAAAATTTCAAAATTTCAAAATTTCAAAAATTTCAAAAATTTCAAAATTTCAAAAATTTCAAAATTTCAAAAATTTCAAAATTTAAAAATTTCAAAAATTTCAAAATTTCAAAATTTCAAAAATTTCAAATAAATTTCAAAAATTTCAAAAATTTCAAAATTTCAAAAATTTCAAAATTTCAAAAAATTTCAAAATTTCAAAAATTTCAAAAATTTCAAAAATTTCAAAAATTCAAAATTTCAAAAATTTCAAAAATTTCAAAAATTTCAAAATTTCAAAAATTTCAAAAATTTCAAAATTTCAAAAATTTCAAAAATTTCAAAAATTTCAAAAATTTCAAAATTTCAAAATTTCAAAAATTTCAAAAAATTTCAAAAATTTCAAAAATTTCAAAAATTTCAAAAATTTCAAAAATTTCAAAAATTTAAAAAAATTTCAAAAATTTCAAAATTAAAAATTTCAAAAATTTCAAAAATTTCAAAAAAATTTCAAAAATTTCAAAATTTCAAAAATTTCAAAAATTTCAAAAATTTCAAAATTTCAAAAATTTCAAAAAATTTCAAAAATTTCAAAAATTTCAAAAATTTCAAAATTTCAAAAATTTCAAAAATTCAAAATTTCAAAATTTCAAAAATTTCAAAAAATTTCAAAAATTTCAAAAAATTTCAAAATTTCAAAATTTCAAAAAATTTCAAAAATTTCAAAAATTTCAAAATTTCAAAAATTTCAAAATTTCAAAATTTTCAAAAAATTTCAAAAATTTCAAAAATTTCAAAAATTTCAAAAATTTCAAAATTTCAAAAATTTCAAAATTTCAAAAATTTCAAAATTTCAAAAATTTCAAAAATTTCAAAAATTTCAAAATTTCAAAATTTCAAAAATTTCAAAATTTTCAAAAATTTCAAAAATTTCAAAAATTTCAAAATTTCAAAAATTTCAAAAATTTCAAAATTTTCAAAAATTTCAAAAATTTCAAAAAAATTTCAAAAATTTCAAAATTTCAAAAATTTCAAAAATTTCAAAAATTTCAAAAATTTCAAAAATTTCAAAAATTTCAAAATTTCAAAAATTTCAAAATTTCAAAATTTCAAAAATTTCAAAATTTCAAAAATTTCAAAATTTCAAAATTTCAAAATTTCAAAAATTTCAAAAATTTCAAAATTTCAAAATTTCAAAATTTCAAAAATTTCAAAAATTTCAAAAATTTCAAAATTTCAAAAAAAATTTTCAAAATTTCAAAAATTTCAAAAATTTCAAAAATTTCAAAAAAATTTCAAAAATTTCAAAAATTTCAAAATTTCAAAAATTTCAAAAATTTCAAAATAAAATTTCAAAATTTCAAAAATTTCAAAAATTTCAAAATTTCAAAATTTCAAAAATTTCAAAAATTTCAAAATTTCAAAATTTCAAAAATTTCAAAAATTTCAAAAATTTCAAAATTTCAAAAATTTCAAAAATTTCAAAAATTTCAAAATTTCAAAATTTCAAAAATTTCAAAAAAATTTCAAAAATTTCAAAAATTTCAAAATTTAAAATTTCAAAAATTTCAAAAATTTCAAAAATTTCAAAAATTTCAAAAATTTCAAAAATTTCAAAAATTTCAAAAATTTCAAAAATTTCAAAATTTCAAAAATTTCAAAAATTTCAAAATTAAAATTTCAAAATTTCAAAAATTTCAAAAATTTCAAAAATTTCAAAAATTTCAAAATTTCAAAAATTTCAAAAATTTCAAAAATTTCAAAAATTTCAAAAATTTCAAAAATTTCAAAATTTCAAAATTTCAAAATTTTTCAAAATTTCAAAAATTTCAAAAATTTCAAAATTTCAAAAATTTCAAAAATTTCAAAAATTTCAAAAATTTCAAAAATTTCAAAAATTTCAAAAATTTCAAAAATTTCAAAAATTTCAAAATTTCAAAAATTTCAAAATTTCAAAATTTCAAAATTTCAAAAATTTCAAAAAATTTCAAAAATTTCAAAAATTTCAAAATTTCAAAAATTTCAAAAATTTCAAAATTTCAAAAATTTCAAAAATTTCAAAATTTCAAAAATTTCAAAAAATTTCAAAAAAATTTCAAAAATTTCAAAAATTTCAAAAATTTCAAAAATTTCAAAAAATTTCAAAAATTTCAAAATTTCAAAAATTTCAAAAATTTCAAAAAATTTCAAAATTTCAAAATTTCAAAAATTTCAAAATTTCAAAATTTCAAAATTTCAAAAATTTCAAAAAAATTTCAAAAATTTCAAAATTTCAAAAATTTCAAAAATTTCAAATTAAAATTTCAAAATTTTCAAAATTTCAAAATTTCAAAAAATTTCAAAAATTTCAAAAATTTCAAAAATTTCAAAAATTTCAAAAATTTCAAAAATTTCAAAAATTTCAAAAATTTCAAAATTTCAAAAATTTCAAAAATTTCAAAAATTTCAAAATTTCAAAATTTCAAAAATTTCAAAATTTCAAAAATTTTCAAAATTTCAAAAATTTCAAAAAAATTTCAAAAATTTCAAAAATTTCAAAATTTCAAAAATTTCAAAATTTCAAAAATTTCAAAATTTCAAAAATTTCAAAATTTCAAAAAATTTCAAAAATTTCAAAAATTTCAAAAATTTCAAAAATTTCAAAAATTTCAAAAATTTCAAAAATTTCAAAAATTTCAAAATTTCAAAAATTTCAAAAATTTCAAAAATTTCAAAATTTCAAAATTTCAAAAAAATTTCAAAAATTTCAAAAATTTCAAAAATTTCAAAAAAAATTTCAAAAATTTCAAAAATTTCAAAAATTTCAAAAATTTCAAAATTTCAAAATTTCAAAAATTTCAAAAATTTCAAAAATTTCAAAATTTCAAAATTTCAAAAATTTCAAAAATTTCAAAAAATTTCAAAATTTCAAAATTTCAAAATTTCAAAATTTCAAAAAATTTCAAAAATTTCAAAATTTCAAAAATTTCAAAAATTTCAAAAATTTCAAAAATTTCAAAAAATTTCAAAAATTTCAAAAATTTCAAAAATTTCAAAAATTTCAAAATTTCAAAATTTCAAAATTTCAAAAATTTCAAAAATTTCAAAAATTTTCATAAAAATTTCAAAATTTCAAAAATTTCAAAAATTTCAAAAATTTCAAAAATTTCAAAAATTCAAAAATTTCAAAAATTTCAAAATTTCAAAAATTTCAAAAAATTTCAAAATTTCAAAATTTCAAAATTTCAAAAATTTCAAAAATTTCAAAAATTTCAAAATTTCAAAAATTTCAAAATTTCAAAATTTCAAAATTTCAAAAATTTCAAAAATTTCAAAAATTTCAAAAATTTCAAAAAATTTCAAAAATTTCAAAAATTTCAAAATTTCAAAATTTCAAAAATTTCAAAAATTTCAAAAATTTTCAAAATTTCAAAAATTTCAAAATTTCAAAATTTCAAAATTTCAAAAATTTCAAAATTTCAAAATTTCAAAAATTTCAAAATTTCAAAAATTTCAAAATTTCAAAATTTCAAAATTTCAAAAAATTTCAAAAATTTCAAAATTTCAAAATTTCAAAAATTTCAAAATTTCAAAAATTTCAAAATTTCAAAAATTTCAAAATTTCAAAATTTCAAAATTTCAAAAATTTCAAAAATTTCAAAAATTTCAAAAATTTCAAAAATTTCAAAATTTCAAAAATTTCAAAAATTTCAAAATTTCAAAAATTTCAAAATTTCAAAAAATTTCAAAAATTTCAAAAATTTCAAAAATTTCAAAAATTTCAAAAAAAATTTCAAAAATTTCAAAAATTTCAAAAATTTCAAAAATTTCAAAATTTCAAAAATTTCAAAAATTTCAAAAATTTCAAAAATTTCAAAAATTTCAAAATTTCAAAATTTCAAAATTTCAAAAATTTCAAAATTTCAAAAATTTCAAAATTTCAAAAAATTTCAAAAATTTCAAAAAATTTCAAAATTTCAAAAATTTCAAAAATTTCAAAATTTCAAAAATTTCAAAAATTTCAAAATTTTCAAAAATTTCAAAATTTCAAAAAAATTTCAAAATTTCAAAATTTCAAAAATTTCAAAAAATTTCAAAAATTTCAAAAATTTCAAAAATTTCAAAAATTTCAAAATTTCAAAATTTCAAAATTTCAAAATTTCAAAATTTCAAAATTTCAAAAATTTCAAAATTTCAAAATTTCAAAAATTTTCAAAATTTCAAAAATTTCAAAATTTCAAAAATTTCAAAAATTTCAAAAATTTCAAAAATTTCAAAAATTTCAAAAATTTCAAAAATTTCAAAAATTTCAAAAATTTCAAAAATTTCAAAAATTTCAAAATTTCAAAAATTTCAAAATTTCAAAAATTTCAAAAATTTCAAAATTTCAAAATTTCAAAAATTTCAAAAATTTCAAAAATTTCAAAATTTCAAAAATTTCAAAAATTTCAAAAATTTCAAAAATTTCAAAATTTCAAAATTTCAAAAATTTCAAAAATTTCAAAAATTTCAAAAATTTCAAAAAAATTTCAAATAAAAATTTCAAAATTTCAAAAATTTCAAAAATTCAAAAATTTCAAAAATTTCAAAATTTCAAAAATTTCAAAATTTCAAAATTTCAAAATTTCAAAATTTCAAAAATTTCAAAAATTTCAAAATTTCAAAAATTTCAAAAATTTCAAAATTTCAAAAATTTCAAAATTTCAAAATTTCAAAAATTTTCAAAAATTTCAAAATTTCAAAATTTCAAAAATTTCAAAAATTTCAAAAATTTCAAAAATTTCAAAAATTTCAAAATTTCAAAAATTTCAAAAATTTCAAAAATTTCAAAATTTCAAAAATTTCAAAAATTTCAAAAATTTCAAAAATTTCAAAATTTCAAAAATTTCAAAAATTTCAAAAATTTCAAAAATTTCAAAAATTTCAAAAATTTCAAAATTTCAAAATTTCAAAATTTCAAAAATTTCAAAAATTTCAAAAAATTTCAAAAATTTCAAAAATTTCAAAAAATTTCAAAATTTCAAAATTTCAAAAATTTCAAAATTTCAAAAAAATTTCAAAAATTTCAAAATTTCAAAATTTTCAAAAAAATTTCAAAAATTTCAAAATTTCAAAAATTTCAAAATTTCAAAATTTCAAAATTTTTCAAAAATTTCAAAAATTTCAAAAAAAATTTCAAAATTTCAAAAATTCAAAAAATTTCAAAATTTCAAAATTTCAAAAATTCAAAATTTCAAAAAATTTCAAAAATTTCAAAATTTTTCAAAATTTCAAAAATTTCAAAAATTTCAAAAATTTCAAAATTTCAAAAATTTCAAAAATTTCAAAAATTTCAAAAATTTCAAAATTTTTCAAAATTTCAAAAATTTCAAAAATTTCAAAAATTTCAAAAATTTCAAAAATTTCAAAATTTCAAAAATTTCAAAAATTTCAAAATTTCAAAAATTTCAAAAATTTCAAAATTTCAAAAATTTCAAAAATTTCAAAAATTTCAAAAATTTCAAAAAATTTCAAAATTTCAAAAATTTCAAAAATTTCAAAAATTTCAAAAATTTCAAAAATTTCAAAAATTTCAAAATTTCAAAATTTCAAAATTTCAAAAAAATTTCAAAATTTCAAAAATTTCAAAATTTCAAAATTTCAAAATTTCAAAAATTTCAAAATTTCAAAAATTTCAAAAATTTCAAAATTTCAAAAATTTCAAAAATTTCAAAAATTTCAAAAATTTCAAAAATTTCAAAAATTTCAAAAATTTCAAAAATTTCAAAAATTTCAAAAATTTCAAAAATTTCAAAAATTTCAAAAATTTCAAAAATTTCAAAAATTTCAAAAAATTTCAAAAATTTCAAAAATTTCAAAAATTTCAAAAATTTCAAAATTTCAAAAATTTCAAAATTAAAAATTTCAAAATTTCAAAATTTCAAAAATTTCAAAAATTTCAAAAATTTCAAAATTTCAAAAATTTCAAAAATTTCAAAAATTTCAAAATTTCAAAATTTCAAAAATTTCAAAAATTTCAAAATTTCAAAATTTCAAAAATTTCAAAAATTTCAAAAATTTCAAAAATTTCAAAAATTTCAAAAATTTCAAAAATTTCAAAATTTCAAAATTTCAAAAATTTCAAAATTTCAAAAATTTCAAAAATTTCAAAATTTCAAAAATTTCAAAAAAATTTCAAAATTTCAAAATTTCAAAAATTTCAAAAATTTCAAAAATTTCAAAAATTTCAAAAATTTCAAAATTTCAAAATTTCAAAAATTTCAAAATTTCAAAAATTTCAAAATTTCAAAATTTCAAAAATTTCAAAAATTTCAAAATTTCAAAAATTTCAAAAATTTCAAAAATTTCAAAAATTTCAAAAATTTCAAAATTTCAAAAATTTCAAAATTTCAAAAATTTCAAAAATTTCAAAAAATTTCAAAAAAATTTCAAAAATTTCAAAAATTTCAAAATTTCAAAAAATTTCAAAATTTCAAAAATTTCAAAAATTTCAAAAATTTCAAAATTTCAAAATTTCAAAAATTTCAAAATTTCAAAATTTCAAAAAAATTTCAAAATTTCAAAATTTCAAAATTTCAAAATTTCAAAATTTCAAAAATTTCAAAATTTCAAAATTTCAAAAAATTTCAAAAATTTCAAAAATTTCAAAATTTCAAAAATTTCAAAAATTTCAAAATTTCAAAAATTTCAAAAATTTTTCAAAATTTCAAAATTTCAAAATTTCAAAATTTCAAAAATTTCAAAAATTTCAAAAATTTCAAAAATTTCAAAAATTTCAAAAATTTCAAAAATTTCAAAAATTTCAAAATTTCAAAAATTTCAAAAATTTCAAAAATTTCAAAAATTTCAAAATTAAAAATTTCAAAATTTCAAAAATTTCAAAAATTTCAAAAAATTTCAAAAATTTCAAAATTTCAAAAATTTCAAAAATTTCAAAAATTTCAAAAAATTTCAAAAATTTCAAAAATTTCAAAAATTTCAAAAAAATTTCAAAATTTTCAAAATTTCAAAATTTCAAAAAATTTCAAAATTTCAAAAATTTCAAAAAATTTCAAAATTTCAAAAATTTCAAAAAAATTTCAAAAATTTCAAAAATTTCAAAATTTCAAAAATTTCAAAAATTTCAAAAATTTCAAAATTTCAAAAATTTCAAAATTTCAAAATTTCAAAAAAATTTCAAAAATTTCAAAATTTCAAAAATTCAAAAATTTCAAAAATTTCAAAAATTTCAAAAATTTCAAAAATTTCAAAAATTTCAAAATTTCAAAATTTCAAAAATTTCAAAATTTCAAAAATTTCAAAATTTCAAAATTTCAAAAATTTCAAAATTTCAAAATTTCAAAAATTTCAAAATTTCAAAAAAATTTCAAAAATTTCAAAAATTTCAAAAATTTCAAAAATTTCAAAATTTCAAAAATTTCAAAATTTCAAAAATTTCAATTCCAAAATTTCAAAATTTCAAAAATTTCAAAATTTCAAAATTTCAAAAATTTCAAAATTTCAAAATTTCAAAATTTCAAAAATTTCAAAAATTTCAAAAAATTTCAAAATTTCAAAATTTCAAAATTTCAAAATTTCAAAAATTTCAAAAAAATTTCAAAATTTCAAAAATTTCAAAAATTTCAAAATTTTTAATTCCAAAAATTTCAAAATTTCAAAAATTTCAAAAATTTCAAAATTTTCAAAATTTCAAAATTTCAAAAATTTCAAAAAATTTCAAAAATTTCAAAAATTTCAAAATTTCAAAAATTTCAAAATTTCAAAAATTTCAAAAATTTCAAAATTTTCATATTCAAAATTTCAAAAATTTCAAAATTTTTAAAATTTCAAAATTTCAAAAATTTCAAAAATTTCAAAATTTCAAAATTTCAAAATAAAATTTCAAAAATTTCAAAATTTCAAAATTTCATAAAATTTCAAAAATTTCAAAAATTTCAAAATTTTCAAAATTTAAAAATTTCAAAAATTTCAAAATTTTCAAAAATTTCAAAATTTCAAAATTTCAAAATTTCAAAATTTCAAAATTTTCAAAATTTCAAAATTTCAAAATTTTAAAAATTTCAAAAATTTCAAAATTCCAAAATTTCAAAAATTTCAAAATTTCAAAATTTTAAAAATTTCATTAAAATTTCAAAATTTCAAAATTTCATAAATTTCAAAAATTTTTCATTCAAAATTTCAAAATTTCAAAATTTCAAATTTCAAAATTTCAAAATTTCAAAAATTTCAAAATTAAAAATTTCAAAAATTTCAAAATTTCAAAATTCCAAAATTTCAAAATTTCAAAAATTTCAAAAATTTCAAAATTTCAAAAAATTTCAAAAATTCAAATTTTTTTCAAAATTTCAAAATTTCAAAATTTCAAAAATTTTAAAATTTTCATAAATTTCAAAAATTTCAAAATTTCAAAAATTTCAAAAATTTTCAAAATTTCAAAATTTCAAAAATTTCAAAATTTCAAAATTTCAAAATTTTAAAAATTTCAAAATTTCAAAATTTTCAAAAATTTCAAAAATTTCAAAATTTCAAAATTTCAAAATTTCAAAATTTCAAAAATTTCAAAAATTTCAAAATTTCAAAAATTTCAAAAATTTCAAAATTTCAAAAATTTCAAAAATTTTTTCAAAAATTTCAAAATTTCAAAATTTCAAAAATTTCAAAAATTTCAAAATTTCAAAAATTTCAAAAATTTCAAAATTTCAAAAATTTCAAAAATTTCAAAAATTTCAAAAATTTCAAAAATTTCAAAAATTTCAAAATTTCAAAATTTCAAAATTTCAAAAATTTCAAAAAATTTCAAAAATTTCAAAATTTCAAAATAAAATTTCAAAATTTCAAAAATTCAAAAAATTTCAAAAATTTCAAAATTTCAAAAATTTCAAAAATTTCAAAATTTCAAAATTTCAAAATTTCAAAAATTTCAAAAATTTCAAAAATTTCAAAATTTCAAAAAATTTCAAAAATTTCAAAATTTCAAAATTTCAAAAATTTCAAAAATTTCAAAATTTCAAAATTTCAAAATTTCAAAAATTTCAAAATTTCAAAAATTTCAAAATTTCAAAATTTCAAAATTTCAAAATTTCAAAAATTTCAAAATTTCAAAAATTTCAAAAAATTTCAAAAAATTTCAAAAAATTTCAAAAATTTCAAAATTTCAAAATTTCAAAATTTCAAAATTTAAAATTTCAAAAATTTCAAAAATTTCAAAATTTCAAAATTTCAAAATTTCAAAAATTTCAAAAAAATTTCAAAATTTCAAAAATTTCAAAAATTTCAAAATTTCAAAAATTTCAAAAATTCAAAAAATTTCAAAAATTTCAAAAATTTCAAAAATTTCAAAATTTCAAAATTTTTCAAAATTTCAAAATTTCAAAATTTCAAAATTTCAAAAATTTCAAAAATTTCAAAAATTTCAAAATTTCAAAAATTTCAAAATTTAAAATTTCAAAAATTTCAAAATTTCAAAATTTCAAAATTTCAAAAATTTCAAAAATTTCAAAATTTCAAAAATTTCAAAAATTTCAAAATTAAAATTTCAAAAATTTCAAAATTTCAAAATTTCAAAAATTTCAAAAATTTCAAAATTAAAATTTCAAAAATTTCAAAAATTTCAAAAATTTCAAAAAATTTCAAAAATTTCAAAATTTTTCAAAATTTCAAAATTTCAAAATTTCAAAATTTCAAAATTTCAAAAATTTCAAAAATTTCAAAATTTCAAAAATTTCAAAAATTTCAAAATTTCAAAAATTTCAAAAATTTCAAAATTTCAAAATTTCAAAATTTCAAAATTTCAAAAATTTCAAAAATTTCAAAAATTTCAAAAATTTCAAAAATTTCAAAAATTTCAAAATTTCAAAAATTTCAAAATTTTTCAAAATTTCAAAAATTTCAAAATTTCAAAATTTCAAAAATTTCAAAAATTTCAAAAAATTTCAAAATTTCAAAATTTCAAAATTTTTCAAAATTTCAAAATTTCAAAATTTCAAAATTTCAAAAAATTTCAAAAATTTCAAAATTTCAAAATTTCAAAATTTCAAAAATTTCAAAAATTTCAAAAATTTCAAAAATTTCAAAAATTTCAAAAATTTCAAAATTTCAAAAATTTCAAAAATTTCAAAAATTTCAAAATTTAAAATTTCAAAAATTTCAAAATTTCAAAAATTTCAAAAATTTCAAAAATTTCAAAATTTCAAAATTTCAAAAATTTCAAAAATTTCAAAATTTCAAAATTTCAAAAATTTCAAAAATTTCAAAAATTTCAAAATTTCAAAAATTTCAAAAATTTCAAAAATTTCAAAATTTCAAAAATTTCAAAATTTCAAAATTTCAAAATTTCAAAAATTTCAAAAATTTCAAAAATTTCAAAAATTTCAAAATTTCAAAAATTTCAAAAATTTCAAAATTTCAAAATTTCAAAAATTTTCAAAATTTCAAAATTTCAAAAATTTCAAAATTTCAAAAATTTCAAAAATTTCAAAAATTTCAAAATTTCAAAAATTTCAAAAATTTCAAAAATTTCAAAATTTCAAAATTTCAAAATTTCAAAAATTTCAAAATTTCAAAATTTCAAAAATTTCAAAAATTTCAAAAATTTCAAAAAAAATTTCAAAAATTTCAAAATTTCAAAATTTCAAAATTTCAAAATTTCAAAATTTCAAAAATTTCAAAAATTTCAAAAAATTTCAAAAATTTCAAAAATTTCAAAATTTCAAAATTTCAAAATTTCAAAAATTTCAAAAATTTCAAAATTTCAAAAATTTCAAAATTTCAAAATTTCAAAAATTTCAAAAATTTCAAAAATTTCAAAAATTTCAAAATTTCAAAAATTTCAAAAATTCAAAATTTCAAAATTTCAAAAATTTCAAAATTTCAAAAATTTCAAAAATTTCAAAATTTCAAAATTTCAAAAATTTCAAAATTTCAAAAATTTCAAAATTTCAAAATTTCAAAAATTTCAAAAATTTCAAAAATTTCAAAAATTTCAAAAATTTCAAAAATTTCAAAATTTCAAAATTTCAAAATTTCAAAAAAAATTTCAAAATAAAAATTTCAAAATTTCAAAATTTTCAAAATTTCAAAATTTCAAAATAAAATTTCAAAAATTTCAAAAATTTCAAAATTTCAAAAATTCAAAATTTAAAATTTCAAAAATTTCAAAAAATTTCAAAATTTCAAAAAATTTCAAAATTTCAAAAATTTCAAAAAATTTCAAAAATTTCAAAAAATTTCAAAATTTCAAAATTTCAAAAATTTCAAAAATTTCAAAAATTTCAAAAATTTCAAAAATTTCAAAAAAATTTCAAAATTTCAAAAATTTCAAAAATTTCAAAAATTTCAAAATTTCAAAAAATTTCAAAAATTTCAAAAATTTCAAAAATTTCAAAAATTTCAAAAATTTCAAAAATTTCAAAAATTCAAAATAAAATTTCAAAAATTTCAAAATTTCAAAAATTTCAAAAATTTCAAAAATTTCAAAATTTCAAAAATTTCAAAAATTCAAAAAATTTCAAAAATTTCAAAAATTTCAAAAATTTCAAAAATTTCAAAATTTCAAAAATTTCAAAATTTCAAAATTTCAAAAATTTCAAAAATTTCAAAAATTTCAAAATTTCAAAAATTTCAAAAATTTCAAAATTTCAAAATTTCAAAAAATTTCAAAAATTTCAAAATTTCAAAAATTTCAAAATTTCAAAATTTTCAAAATTTCAAAAATTTCAAAAATTTCAAAAATTTCAAAATTTCAAAATTTCAAAATTTCAAAAATTTCAAAAATTTCAAAAATTTCAAAAATTTCAAAAATTTCAAAATTTTCAAAAATTTCAAAATTTTTTTCAAAATTTTCAAAATTTCAAAAATTTCAAAATTTCAAAAATTTCAAAATTTCAAAATTTCAAAATTTCAAAATTTCAAAAAAAATTTCAAAAATTTCAAAAATTTCAAAATTTCAAAAATTTCAAAATTTCAAAAATTTCAAAATTTCAAAATTTCAAAATTTCAAAATTTCAAAATTTCAAAAATTTAAAATTTAAAATTTCAAAAAATTTCAAAATTTCAAAATTTCAAAAATTTCAAAAATTTCAAAATTTCAAAATTTCAAAAAATTTCAAAAATTTCAAAATTTCAAAAAATTTCAAAAATTTCAAAATTTCAAAATTAAAAATTTCAAAAATTTCAAAATTTCAAAATTTCAAAATTTTCAAAATTTCAAAATTTCAAAATTTCAAAATTTCAAAATTTCAAAATTTCAAAATTTAAAAATTTCAAAATTTCAAAATTTCAAAATTTCAAAAATTTCAAAATTTCAAAAATTTCAAAATTTCAAAAAAATTTCAAAATTTTCAAAATTTCAAAATTTCAAAAATTTCAAAATTTCAAAATTTCAAAATTTCAAAAATTTCAAAAATTTCAAAATTTCAAAATTTTCAAAATTTCAAAATTTCAAAATTTCAAAATTTCAAAATTTCAAAATTTCAAAATTTTCAAAATTTCAAAATTTCAAAATTTCAAAAATTTCAAAATTTCAAAATTTCAAAAATTTCAAAAATTCAAAAATTTCAAAATTTCAAAATTTCAAAATTTCAAAAATTTCAAAAAATTTTCAAAATTTCAAAAAATTTCAAAATTTCAAAAATTTCAAAATTTCAAAATTTCAAAAATTTCAAAATTTCAAAATTTCAAAAAATTTCAAAAATTTCAAAATTTCAAAAATTTCAAAATTTCAAAAATTTCAAAAATTTCAAAAATTTCAAAATTTCAAAATTTCAAAATTTCAAAAATTTCAAAAATTTCAAAATTTCAAAATTTCAAAAATTTCAAAATTTCAAAAATTTCAAAATTTCAAAATTTCAAAATTTCAAAATTTCAAAATTTCAAAATTTCAAAAATTTCAAAATTTCAAAATTTCAAAATTTCAAAAATTTCAAAATTAAAATTTCAAAATTTCAAAATTTCAAAAATTTCAAAATTTCAAAATTTCAAAATTTCAAAAATTTCAAAATTTCAAAAAAATTTCAAAATTTCAAAAATTTCAAAAATTTCAAAAATTCAAAAATTTCAAAATTTCAAAAATTTCAAAATTTCAAAAAATTTCAAAAATTTCAAAATTTCAAAATTTCAAAATTTCAAAAATTTCAAAAATTTCAAAAATTTCAAAATTTCAAAATTTCAAAAAATTTCAAAAAATTTCAAAAATTTCAAAATTTCAAAAAAATTTCAAAATTTTTCAAAAATTTCAAAATTTAAAAATTTCAAAAAATTTCAAAAATTTCAAAATTTCAAAATTTCAAATAAAATTTCAAAAATTTCAAAAATTTCAAAAATTTCAAAATTTCAAAAATTTCAAAAATTTCAAAATTTCAAAATTTCAAAAATTTCAAAAATTTCAAAAATTTCAAAAATTTCAAAATTTCAAAAATTTCAAAAATTTCAAAAATTTCAAAAATTTCAAAAATTTCAAAAATTTCAAAAATTTCAAAAATTTCAAAAATTTCAAAATTTCAAAATTTCAAAATTTCAAAAATTTCAAAAATTTCAAAAATTTCAAAAATTCAAAAATTTCAAAAATTTCAAAAATTTCAAAAATTTCAAAAATTTCAAAAATTCAAAAATTTCAAAAATTTCAAAAATTTCAAAAATTTCAAAAATTTCAAAAATTTCAAAATTTCAAAAATTTCAAAAATTTCAAAAATTTTAAAAATTTCAAGGACCCTGAAGTCGGCCCCAAGAGAGAGAGAGAAGTGCTTGGGGACCCTGAAGTCAGCCACAAGAGAGAGAGAATTTGTTGCTTGGGGACCCTGAAGTCGGCCCCAAGAGAGAGAGAGAAGTGCTTGGGGACCCTGAAGTCAGCCACAAGAGAGAGAGAATTTGTTGCTTGGGGACCCTGAAGTCGGCCCCAAGAGAGAGAGAGAAGTGCTTGGGGACCCTGAAGTCAGCCACAAGAGAGAGAGAATTTGTTGCTTGGGGACCCTGAAGTCGGCCCCAAGAGAGAGAGAGAAGTGCTTGGGGACCCTGAAGTCAGCCACAAGAGAGAGAGAATTTGTTGCTTGGGGACCCTGAAGTCGGCCCCCAGAGAGAGAGAGAAGTGCTTGGGGACCCTGAAGTCAGCCACAAGAGAGAGAGAATTTGTTGCTTGGGGACCCTGAAGTCGGCCCCAAGAGAGAGAGAGAAGTGCTTGGGGACCCTGAAGTCAGCCACAAGAGAGAGAGAATTTGTTGCTTGGGGACCCTGAAGTCGGCCCCAAGAGAGAGAGAGAAGTGCTTGGGGACCCTGAAGTCAGCCACAAGAGAGAGAGAATTTGTTGCTTGGGGACCCTGAAGTCGGCCCCAAGAGAGAGAGAGAAGTGCTTGGGGACCCTGAAGTCAGCCACAAGAGAGAGAGAATTTGTTGCTTGGGGACCCTGAAGTCGGCCCCAAGAGAGAGAGAGAAGTGCTTGGGGACCCTGAAGTCAGCCACAAGAGAGAGAGAATTTGTTGCTTGGGGACCCTGAAGTCGGCCCCAAGAGAGAGAGAGAAGTGCTTGGGGACCCTGAAGTCAGCCACAAGAGAGAGAGAATTTGTTGCTTGGGGACCCTGACCCAGTCGGCCCCAAGAGAGAGAGAGAAGTGCTTGGGGACCCTGAAGTCAGCCACAAGAGAGAGAGAATTTGTTGCTTGGGGACCCTGAAGTCGGCCCCAAGAGAGAGAGAGAAGTGCTTGGGGACCCTGAAGTCAGCCACAAGAGAGAGAGAATTTGTTGCTTGGGGACCCTGAAGTCGGCCCCAAGAGAGAGAGAGAAGTGCTTGGGGACCCTGAAGTCAGCCACAAGAGAGAGAGAATTTGTTGCTTGGGGACCCTGAAGTCGGCCCCAAGAGAGAGAGAGAAGTGCTTGGGGACCCTGAAGTCAGCCACAAGAGAGAGAGAATTTGTTGCTTGGGGACCCTGAAGTCGGCCCCAAGAGAGAGAGAGAAGTGCTTGGGGACCCTGGAAGTCAGCCACAAGAGAGAGAGAATTTGTTGCTTGGGGACCCTGAAGTCGGCCCCAAGAGAGAGAGAGAAGTGCTTGGGGACCCTGAAGTCAGCCACAAGAGAGAGAGAATTTGTTGCTTGGGGACCCTGAAGTCGGCCCCAAAGAGAGAGAGAGAAGTGCTTGGGGACCCTGAAGTCAGCCACAAGAGAGAGAGAATTTGTTGCTTGGGGACCCTGAAGTCGGCCCCAAGAGGAGAGAGAGAAGTGCTTGGGGACCCTGAAGTCAGCCACAAGAGAGAGAGAATTTGTTGCTTGGGGACCCTGAAGTCGGCCCCAAAGAGAGAGAGAGAAGTGCTTGGGGACCCTGAAGTCAGCCACAAGAGAGAGAGAATTTGTTGCTTGGGGACCCTGAAGTCGGCCCCAAGAGAGAGAGAGAAGTGCTTGGGGACCCTGAAGTCAGCCACAAGAGAGAGAGAATTTGTTGCTTGGGGACCCTGAAGTCGGCCCCAAGAGAGAGAGAGAAGTGCTTGGGGACCCTGAAGTCAGCCACAAGAGAGAGAGAATTTGTTGCTTGGGGACCCTGAAGTCGGCCCCAAGAGAGAGAGAGAAGTGCTTGGGGACCCTGAAGTCAGCCACAAGAGAGAGAGAATTTGTTGCTTGGGGACCCTGAAGTCGGCCCCAAGAGAGAGAGAGAAGTGCTTGGGGACCCTGAAGTCAGCCACAAGAGAGAGAGAATTTGTTGCTTGGGGACCCTGAAGTCGGCCCCAAGAGAGAGAGAGAAGTGCTTGGGGACCCTGAAGTCAGCCACAAGAGAGAGAGAATTTGTTGCTTGGGGACCCTGAAGTCGGCCCCAAGAGAGAGACAGGAGAAGTGCTTGGGGACCCTGAAGTCAGCCACAAGAGAGAGAGAATTTGTTGCTTGGGGACCCTGAAGTCGGCCCCAAGAGAGAGAGAGAAGTGCTTGGGGACCCTGAAGTCAGCCACAAGAGAGAGAGAATTTGTTGCTTGGGGACCCTGGAAGTCGGCCCCAAGAGAGAGAGAGAAGTGCTTGGGGACCCTGAAGTCAGCCACAAGAGAGAGAGAATTTGTTGCTTGGGGACCCTGAAGTCGGCCCCAAGAGAGAGAGAGAAGTGCTTGGGGACCCTGAAGTCAGCCACAAGAGAGAGAGAATTTGTTGCTTGGGGACCCTGAAGTCGGCCCCAAGAGAGGAGAGAAGTGCTTGGGGACCCTGAAGTCAGCCACAAGAGAGAGAGAATTTGTGCTTGGGGACCCTGAAGTCAGCCCAAGAGAGAGACAAGTGCTTGGGGACCCTGAAGCAGCCACAAGAGAGAGAGAATTTGTTGCTTGGGGACCCTGAAGTCGGCCCCAAGAGAGAGAGAGAAGTGCTTGGGGACCCTGAAGTCAGCCACAAGAGAGAGAGAATTTGTTGCTTGGGGACCCTGAAGTCGGCCCCAAGAGAGAGAGAGAAGTGCTTGGGGACCCTGAAGTCAGCCACAAGAGAGAGAATTTGTTGCTTGGGGAATTTGAAGTGCTTGGGGACCCTGAAGTCGGCCCCAAAGAGAGAGAGAAGTGCTTGGGGACCCTGAAGTCAGCCACAAGAGAGAGAGAATTTGTTGCTTGGGGACCCTGAAGTCGGCCCCAAGAGAGAGAGAGGGATGCTTGGGGACTTGGGGACCCTGAAGTCAGCCACAAGAGAGAGAGAATTTTTTTGTGGGACCCTGAAGTTGCTTTGGGACCCTGAAGTCAGCCACAAGAGAGAGAGAATTTGTTGCTTGGGGACCCTGAAGTCGGCCCCAAGAGAGAGAGAGAAGTGCTTGGGGACCCTGAAGTCAGCCACAAGAGAGAGAGAATTTGTTGCTTGGGGACCCTGAAGTCGGCCCCAAGAGAAGAGAGAGAAGTGCTTGGGGACCCTGAAGTCAGCCACAAGAGAGAGAGAATTTGTTGCTTGGGGACCCTGAAGTCGGCCCCAAGAGAGAGAGAGAAGTGCTTGGGGACCCTGAAGTCAGCCACAAGAGAGAGAGAATTTGTTGCTTGGGGACCCTGAAGTCGGCCCCAAGAGAGAGAGAGAAGTGCTTGGGGACCCTGAAGTCAGCCACAAGAGAGAGAGAATTTGTTGCTTGGGGACCCTGAAGTCGGCCCAAAGAGAGAGAGAGAAGTGCTTGGGGACCCTGAAGTCAGCCACAAGAGAGAGAGAATTTGTTGCTTGGGGACCCTGAAGTCGGCCCCAAGAGAGAGAGAGAAGTGCTTGGGGACCCTGAAGTCAGCCACAAGAGAGAGAGAATTTGTTGCTTGGGGACCCTGGAAGTCGGCCCCAAGAGAGAGAGAGAAGTGCTTGGGGACCCTGAAGTCAGCCACAAGAGAGAGAGAATTTGTTGCTTGGGGACCCTGAAGTCGGCCCCAAGAAGAGAGAGAGAAGTGCTTGGGGACCCTGAAGTCAGCCACAAGAGAGAGAGAATTTGTTGCTTGGGGACCCTGAAGTCGGCCCCAAGAGAGAGAGAGAAGTGCTTGGGGACCCTGAAGTCAGCCACAAGAGAGAGAGAATTTGTTGCTTGGGGACCCTGAAGTCGGCCCCAAGAGAGAGAGAGAAGTGCTTGGGGACCCTGAAGTCAGCCACAAGAGAGAGAGAATTTGTTGCTTGGGGACCCTGAAGTCGGCCCCAAGAGAGAGAGAGAAGTGCTTGGGGACCCTGAAGTCAGCCACAAGAGAGAGAGAATTTGTTGCTTGGGGACCCTGAAGTCGGCCCCAAGAGAGAGAGAGAAGTGCTTGGGGACCCTGAAGTCAGCCACAAGAGAGAGAGAATTTGTTGCTTGGGGACCCCTGAAGTCGGCCCCAAGAGAGGATTTGTTGCTTGGGGAGAGAGAGAGAGAAGTGCTTGGGGACCCTGAAGTCAGCCACAAGAGAGAGAGAATTTGTTGCTTGGGGACCCTGAAGTCGGCCCCCAAGAGAGAGAGAGAAGTGCTTGGGGACCCTGAAGTCAGCCACAAGAGAGAGAGAATTTGTTGCTTGGGGACCCTGAAGTCGGCCCCAAGAGAGAGAGAGAAGTGCTTGGGGACCCTGAAGTCAGCCACAAGAGAGAGAGAATTTGTTGCTTGGGGACCCTGAAGTCGGCCCCAAGAGAGAGAGAGAAGTGCTTGGGGACCCTGAAGTCAGCCACAAGAGAGAGAGAATTTGTTGCTTGGGGACCCTGGAAGTCGGCCCCAAGAGAGAGAGAAAGAGGCTTGGGGACCCTGAAGTCAGCCACAAGAGAGAGAGAATTTGTTGCTTGGGGACCCTGAAGTCGGCCCCAAGAGAGAGAGAGAAGTGCTTGGGGACCCTGAAGTCAGCCACAAGAGAGAGAGAATTTGTTGCTTGGGGACCCTGAAGTCGGCCCCAAGAGAGAGAGAGAAGTGCTTGGGGACCCTGAAGTCAGCCACAAGAGAGAGAGAATTTGTTGCTTGGGGACCCTGAAGTCGGCCCCAAGAGAGAGAGAGAAGTGCTTGGGGACCCTGAAGTCAGCCACAAGAGAGAGAGAATTTGTTGCTTGGGGACCCTGAAGTCGGCCCCAAGAGAGAGAGAGAAGTGCTTGGGGACCCTGAAGTCAGCCACAAGAGAGAGAGAATTTGTTGCTTGGGGACCCTGAAGTCGGCCCCAAGAGAGAGAGAGAAGTGCTTGGGGACCCTGAAGTCAGCCACAAGAGAGAGAGAATTTGTTGCTTGGGGGACCCTGAAGTCGGCCCCAAGAGAGAGAGAGAAGTGCTTGGGGACCCTGAAGTCAGCCACAAGAGAGAGAGAATTTGTTGCTTGGGGACCCTGAAGTCGGCCCCAAGAGAGAGAGAGAAGTGCTTGGGGACCCTGAAGTCAGCCACAAGAGAGAGAGAATTTGTTGCTGCTGGGGACCCTGGAAGTCGGCCCCAAGAGAGAGAGAGAAGTGCTTGGGGACCCTGAAGTCAGCCACAAGAGAGAGAGAATTTGTTGCTTGGGGACCCTGAAGTCGGCCCCAAGAGAGAGAGAGAAGTGCTTGGGGACCCTGAAGTCAGCCACAAGAGAGAGAGAATTTGTTGCTTGGGGACCCTGAAGTCGGCCCCAAGAGAGAGAGAGAAGTGCTTGGGGACCCTGAAGTCAGCCACAAGAGAGAGAGAATTTGTTGCTTGGGGACCCTGAAGTCGGCCCCAAGAGAGAGAGAGAAGTGCTTGGGGACCCTGAAGTCAGCCACAAGAGAGAGAGAATTTGTTGCTTGGGGACCCCGAAGTCGGCCCCAAGAGAGAGAGAGAAGTGCTTGGGGACCCTGAAGTCAGCCACAAGAGAGAGAGAATTTGTTGCTTGGGGACCCTGAAGTCGGCCCCAAGAGAGAGAGAGAAGTGCTTGGGGACCCTGAAGTCAGCCACAAGAGAGAGAGAATTTGTTGCTTGGGGACCCTGAAGTCGGCCCCAAGAGAGAGAGAGAAGTGCTTGGGGACCCTGAAGTCAGCCACAAGAGAGAGAGAATTTGTTGCTTGGGGACCCTGAAGTCGGCCCCAAGAAGAGAGAGAGAAGTGCTTGGGGACCCTGAAGTCAGCCACAAGAGAGAGAGAATTTGTTGCTTGGGGACCCTGAAGTCGGGCCCCAGAGAGAGAGAGAAGTGCTTGGGGACCCTGAAGTCAGCCACAAGAGAGAGAGAATTTGTTGCTTGGGGACCCTGAAGTCGGCCCCAAGAGAGAGAGAGAAGTGCTTGGGGACCCTGAAGTCAGCCACAAGAGAGAGAGAATTTGTTGCTTGGGGACCCTGAAGTCGGCCCCAAGAGAGAGAGAGAAGTGCTTGGGGACCCTGAAGTCAGCCACAAGAGAGAGAGAATTTGTTGCTTGGGGACCCTGAAGTCGGCCCCAAGAGAGAGAGAGAAGTGCTTGGGGACCCTGAAGTCAGCCACAAGAGAGAGAGAATTTGTTGCTTGGGGACCCTGAAGTCGGCCCCAAGAGAGAGAGAGAAGTGCTTGGGGACCCTGAAGTCAGCCACAAGAGAGAGAGAATTTGTTGCTTGGGGACCCTGAAGTCGGCCCCAAGAGAGAGAGAGAAGTGCTTGGGGACCCTGAAGTCAGCCACAAGAGAGAGAGAATTTGTTGCTTGGGGACCCTGAAGTCGGCCCCAAGAGAGAGAGAGAAGTGCTTGGGGACCCTGAAGTCAGCCACAAGAGAGAGAGAATTTGTTGCTTGGGGACCCTGAAGTCGGCCCCAAGAGAGAGAGAGAAGTGCTTGGGGACCCTGAAGTCAGCCACAAGAGAGAGAGAATTTGTTGCTTGGGGACCCTGAAGTCGGCCCCAAGAGAGAGGAGAAGTGCTTGGGGACCCTGAAGTCAGCCACAAGAGAGAGAGAATTTGTTGCTTGTTGGGACCCTGAAGTCGGCCCCAAGAGAGAGAGAGAAGTGCTTGGGGACCCTGAAGTCAGCCACAAGAGAGAGAGAATTTGTTGCTTGGGGACCCTGAAGTCGGCCCCAAGAGAGAGAGAAGAGTGTTTGAGGGACCCTGAAGTCAGCCACAAGAGAGAGAGAATTTGTTGCTTGGGGACCCTGAAGTCGGCCCCAAGAGAGAGAGAGAAGTGCTTGGGGACCCTGAAGTCAGCCACAAGAGAGAGAGAATTTGTTGCTTGGGGACCCTGAAGTCGGCCCCAAGAGAGAGAGAGAAGTGCTTGGGGACCCTGAAGTCAGCCACAAAGAGAGAGAGAATTTGTTGCTTGGGGACCCTGAAGTCGGCCCCAAGAGAGAGAGAGAAGTGCTTGGGGACCCTGAAGTCAGCCACAAGAGAGAGAGAATTTGTTGCTTGGGGACCCTGAAGTCGGCCCCAAGAGAGAGAGAGAAGTGCTTGGGGACCCTGAAGTCAGCCACAAGGAGAGAGAATTTGTTGCTTGGGGACCCCCTAAAGAGAGAGAGAAGTGCTTGGGGACCCTGAAGTCAGCCACAAGAGAGAGAGAATTTGTTGCTTGGGGACCCTGAAGTCGGCCCCAAGAGAGAGAGAGAAGTGCTTGGGGACCCTGAAGTCAGCCACAAGAGAGAGAGAATTTGTTGCTTGGGGACCCTGAAGTCGGCCCCAAGAGAGAGAGAGAAGTGCTTGGGGACCCTGGAAGTCAGCCACAAGAGAGAGAGAATTTGTTGCTTGGGGACCCTGGAAGTCGGCCCCAAGAGAGGAGAGAGAAGTGCTTGGGGACCCTGAAGTCAGCCACAAGAGAGAGAGAATTTGTTGCTTGGGGACCCTGAAGTCGGCCCCAAGAGAGAAAGAGAAGTGCTTGGGGACCCTGAAGTCAGCCACAAGAGAGAGAGAATTTGTTGCTTGGGGACCCTGAAGTCGGCCCCAAGAGAGAGAGAGAAGTGCTTGGGGACCCTGAAGTCAGCCACAAGAGAGAGAGAATTTGTTGCTTGGGGACCCTGAAGTCGGCCCCCAGAAGAGAGAGAGAAGTGCTTGGGGACCCTGGAAGTCAGCCACAAGAGAGAGAGAATTTGTTGCTTGGGGACCCTGAAGTCGGCCCCAAGAGAGAGAGAGAAGTGCTTGGGGACCCTGAAGTCAGCCACAAGAGAGAGAGAATTTGTTGCTTGGGGACCCTGAAGTCGGCCCCAAGAGAGAGAGAGAAGTGCTTGGGGACCCTGAAGTCAGCCACAAGAGAGAGAGAATTTGTTGCTTGGGGACCCTGAAGTCGGCCCCAAGAGAGAGAGAGAAGTGCTTGGGGACCCTGAAGTCAGCCACAAGAGAGAGAGAATTTGTTGCTTGGGGACCCTGAAGTCGGCCCCAAGAGAGAGAGAGAAGTGCTTGGGGACCCTGAAGTCACCACAAAAGAGAGAGAGAATTTGTTGCTTGGGGACCCTGAAGTCGGCCCCAAGAGAGAGAGAGAAGTGCTTGGGGACCCTGAAGTCAGCCACAAGAGAGAGAGAATTTGTTGCTTGGGGACCCTGAAGTCGGCCCCAAGAGAGAGAGAGAAGTGCTTGGGGACCCTGAAAGTCAGCCACAAGAGAGAGAGAATTTGTTGCTTGGGGACCCTGAAGTCGGCCCCAAGAGAGAGAGAGAAGTGCTTGGGGACCCTGAAGTCAGCCACAAGAGAGAGAGAATTTGTTGCTTGGGGACCCTGAAGTCGGCCCCAAGAGAGAGAGAGAAGTGCTTGGGGACCCTGAAGTCAGCCACAAGAGAGAGAGAATTTGTTGCTTGGGGACCCTGAAGTCGGCCCCAAGAGAGAGAGAGAAGTGCTTGGGGACCCTGAAGTCAGCCACAAGAGAGAGAGAATTTGTTGCTTGGGGACCCTGAAGTCGGCCCCAAGAGAGAGAGAGAAGTGCTTGGGGACCCTGAAGTCAGCCACAAGAGAGAGAGAATTTGTTGCTTGGGGACCCTGAAGTCGGCCCCAAGAGAGAGAGAGAAGTGCTTGGGGACCCTGAAGTCAGCCACAAGAGAGAGAGAATTTGTTGCTTGGGGACCCTGAAGTCGGCCCCCAAGAGAGAGAGAGAAGTGCTTGGGGACCCTGAAGTCAGCCACAAGAGAGAGAGAATTTGTTGCTTGGGGACCCTGAAGTCGGCCCCAAGAGAGAGAGAGAAGTGCTTGGGGACCCTGAAGTCAGCCACAAGAGAGAGAGAATTTGTTGCTTGGGGACCCTGAAGTCGGCCCCAAGAGAGAGAGAGAAGTGCTTGGGGACCCTGAAGTCAGCCACAAGAGAGAGAGAATTTGTTGCTTGGGGACCCTGAAGTCGGCCCCAAGAGAGAGAGAGAAGTGCTTGGGGACCCTGAAGTCAGCCACAAGAGAGAGAGAATTTGTTGCTTGGGGACCCTGAAGTCGGCCCCAAGAGAGAGAGAGAAGTGCTTGGGGACCCTGAAGTCAGCCACAAGAGAGAGAGAATTTGTTGCTTGGGGACCCTGAAGTCGGCCCCAAGAGAGAGAGAGAAGTGCTTGGGGACCCTGAAGTCAGCCACAAGAGAGAGAGAATTTGTTGCTTGGGGACCCTGAAGTCGGCCCCAAGAGAGAGAGAGAAGTGCTTGGGGACCCTGAAGTCAGCCACAAGAGAGAGAGAATTTGTTGCTTGGGGACCCTGAAGTCGGCCCCAAGAGAGAGAGAGAAGTGCTTGGGGACCCTGAAGTCAGCCACAAGAGAGAGAGAATTTGTTGCTTGGGGACCCTGAAGTCGGCCCCAAGAGAGAGAGAGAAGTGCTTGGGGACCCTGAAGTCAGCCACAAGAGAGAGAGAATTTGTTGCTTGGGGACCCTGAAGTCGGCCCCAAGAGAGAGAGAGAGAAGTGCTTGGGGACCCTGAAGTCAGCCACAAGAGAGAGAGAATTTGTTGCTTGGGGACCCTGAAGTCGGCCCCAAGAGAGAGAGAGAAGTGCTTGGGGACCCTGAAGTCAGCCACAAGAGAGAGAGAATTTGTTGCTTGGGGACCCTGAAGTCGGCCCCAAGAGAGAGAGAAGTGCTTGGGGACCCTGAAGTCAGCCACAAGAGAGAGAGAATTTGCTTTGGGGACCCTGAAGTCAGCCAGGAGAGAAGTCAGCCACAAGGAGAGAGAATTTGTTGCTTGGGGACCCTGAAGTCGGCCCCAAGAGAGAGAGAGAAGTGCTTGGGGACCCTGAAGTCAGCCACAAGAGAGAGAGAATTTGTTGCTTGGGGACCCTGAAGTCGGCCCCAAGAGAGAGAGAGAAGTGCTTGGGGACCCTGAAGTCAGCCACAAGAGAGAGAGAATTTGTTGCTTGGGGACCCTGAAGTCGGCCCCAAGAGAGAGAGAGAAGTGCTTGGGGACCCTGAAGTCAGCCACAAGAGAGAGAGAATTTGTTGCTTGGGGACCCTGAAGTCGGCCCCAAGAGAGAGAGAGAAGTGCTTGGGGACCCTGAAGTCAGCCACAAGAGAGAGAGAATTTGTTGCTTGGGGACCCTGAAGTCGGCCCCAAGAGAGAGAGAGAAGTGCTTGGGGACCCTGAAGTCAGCCACAAGAGAGAGAGAATTTGTTGCTTGGGGACCCTGAAGTCGGCCCCAAGAGAGAGAGAGAAGTGCTTGGGGACCCTGGAAGTCAGCCACAAGAGAGAGAGAATTTGTTGCTTGGGGACCCTGGAAGTCGGCCCCAAGAGAGAGAGAGAAGTGCTTGGGGACCCTGAAGTCAGCCACAAGAGAGAGAGAATTTGTTGCTTGGGGACCCTGAAGTCGGCCCCAAGAGAGAGAGAGAAGTGCTTGGGGACCCTGAAGTCAGCCACAAGAGAGAGAGAATTTGTTGCTTGGGGACCCTGGAAGTGCTTGGGCCCTCAAGAAGAGAGTGTGGGGAGTCGGCCCCAAGAGAGAGAGAAGTGCTTGGGGACCCTGAAGTCAGCCACAAGAGAGAGAGAATTTGTTGCTTGGGGACCCTGAAGTCGGCCCCAAGAGAGAGAGAGAAGTGCTTGGGGACCCTGAAGTCAGCCACAAGAGAGAGAGAATTTGTTGCTTGGGGACCCTGAAGTCGGCCCCAAGAGAGAGAGAGAGAAGTGCTTGGGGACCCTGAAGTCAGCCACAAGAGAGAGAGAATTTGTTGCTTGGGGACCCTGAAGTCGGCCCCAAGAGAGAGAGAGAAGTGCTTGGGGACCCTGAAGTCAGCCACAAGAGAGAGAGAATTTGTTGCTTGGGGACCCTGAAGTCGGCCCCAAGAGAGAGAGAGAAGTGCTTGGGGACCCTGAAGTCAGCCACAAGAGAGAGAGAATTTGTTGCTTGGGGACCCTGAAGTCGGCCCCAAGAGAGAGAGAGAAGTGCTTGGGGACCCTGAAGTCAGCCACAAGAGAGAGAGAATTTGTTGCTTGGGGACCCTGAAGTCGGCCCCAAGAGAGAGAGAGAAGTGCTTGGGGACCCTGGAAGTCAGCCACAAGAGAGAGAGAATTTGTTGCTTGGGGACCCTGAAGTCGGCCCCAAGAGAGAGAGAGAAGTGCTTGGGGACCCTGAAGTCAGCCACAAGAGAGAGAGAATTTGTTGCTTGGGGACCCTGGGACAGTCGGCCCCAAAGAGAGAGAGAGAAGTGCTTGGGGACCCTGAAGTCAGCCACAAAGAGAGAGAGAATTTGTTGCTTGGGGACCCTGAAGTCGGCCCCAAGAGAGGGGGAGAGAGAAGTGCTTGGGGACCCTGAAGTCAGCCACAAGAGAGAGAGAATTTGTTGCTTGGGGACCCTGAAGTCGGCCCCAAGAGAGAGAGAGAAGTGCTTGGGGACCCTGAAGTCAGCCACAAGAGAGAGAGAATTTGTTGCTTGGGGACCCTGAAGTCGGCCCCAAGAGAGAGAGAGAAGTGCTTGGGGACCCTGAAGTCAGCCACAAGAGAGAGAGAATTTGTTGCTTGGGGACCCTGAAGTCGGCCCCAAGAGAGAGAGAGAAGTGCTTGGGGACCCTGAAGTCAGCCACAAGAGAGAGAGAATTTGTTGCTTGGGGACCCTGAAGTCGGCCCCAAGAGAGAGAGAGAAGTGCTTGGGGACCCTGAAGTCAGCCACAAGAGAGAGAGAGAATTTGTTGCTTGGGGACCCTGAAGTCGGCCCCAAGAGAGAGAGAGAAGTGCTTGGGGACCCTGAAGTCAGCCACAAGAGAGAGAGAATTTGTTGCTTGGGGACCCTGAAGTCGGCCCCAAAAGAGAGAGAGAAGTGCTTGGGGACCCTGAAGTCAGCCACAAGAGAGAGAGAATTTGTTGCTTGGGGACCCTGAAGTCGGCCCCAAGAGAGAGAGAGAAGTGCTTGGGGACCCTGAAGTCAGCCACAAGAGAGAGAGAATTTGTTGCTTGGGGACCCTGAAGTCAGCCCCAAGAGAGAGAGAGAGTGCTTGGGGACCCTGAAGTCAGCCACAAGAGAGAGAGAATTTGTGTTGGGGACCCTGAAGTCGGCCCCAAGAGAGACAGGAAGTGCTTGGGGACCCTGAAGTCAGCCACAAGAGAGAGAGAATTTGTTGCTTGGGGACCCTGAAGTCGGCCCCAAGAGAGAGAGAGAAGTGCTTGGGGACCCTGAAGTCAGCCACAAGAGAGAGAGAATTTGTTGCTTGGGGACCCCTGAAGTCGGCCCCAAGAGAGAGAGAGAAGTGCTTGGGGACCCTGAAGTCAGCCACAAGAGAGAGAGAATTTGTTGCTTGGGGACCCTGAAGTCGGCCCCAAGAGAGAGAGAGAAGTGCTTGGGGACCCTGAAGTCAGCCACAAGAGAGAGAGAATTTGTTGCTTGGGGACCGAAGCTGAAGTCGGCCCAAGAGAGAGAGAGAAGTGCTTGGGGACCCTGAAGTCAGCCACAAGAGAGAGAGAATTTGTTGCTTGGGGACCCTGAAGTCGGCCCCAAGAGAGAGAGAGAAGTGCTTGGGGACCCTGAAGTCAGCCACAAGAGAGAGAGAATTTGTTGCTGCTGGGGACCCTGAAGTCGGCCCCAAGAGAGAGAGAGAAGTGCTTGGGGACCCTGAAGTCAGCCACAAGAGAGAGAGAATTTGTTGCTTGGGGACCCTGAAGTCGGCCCCAAGAGAGAGAGAGAAGTGCTTGGGGACCCTGAAGTCAGCCACAAGAGAGAGAGAATTTGTTGCTTGGGGACCCTGAAGTCGGCCCCCAAAAGAGAGAGAGAAGTGCTTGGGGACCCCTGAAGTCAGCCACAAGAGAGAGAGAATTTGTTGCTTGGGGACCCTGAAGTCGGCCCCAAGAGAGAGAGAGAAGTGCTTGGGGACCCTGGAAGTCAGCCACAAGAGAGAGAGAATTTGTTGCCTTGGGGACCCTGAAGTCGGCCCCAAGAGAGAGAGAGAAGTGCTTGGGGACCCTGAAGTCAGCCACAAGAGAGAGAGAATTTGTTGCTTGGGGACCCTGAAGTCGGCCCCAAGAGAGAGAGAGAAGTGCTTGGGGACCCTGAAGTCAGCCACAAGAGAGAGAGAATTTGTTGCTTGGGGACCCTGGAAGTCGGCCCCAAGAGAGAGAGAGAAGTGCTTGGGGACCCTGAAGTCAGCCACAAGAGAGAGAGAATTTGTTGCTTGGGGACCCTGAAGTCGGCCCCAAGAGAGAGAGAGAAGTGCTTGGGGACCCTGAAGTCAGCCACAAGAGAGAGAGAATTTGTTGCTTGGGGACCCTGAAGTCGGCCCCAAGAGAGAGAGAGAGAAGTGCTTGGGGACCCTGAAGTCAGCCACAAGAGAGAGAGAATTTGTTGCTTGGGGACCCTGAAGTCGGCCCCAAGAGGGGAGAGAGAGAAGTGCTTGGGGACCCTGAAGTCAGCCACAAGAGAGAGAGAATTTGTTGCTTGGGGACCCTGAAGTCGGCCCCAAGAGAGAGAGAGAAGTGCTTGGGGACCCTGAAGTCAGCCACAAGAGAGAGAGAATTTGTTGCTTGGGGACCCTGAAGTCGGCCCCAAGAGAGAGAGAGAAGTGCTGTGGGGACCCTGAAGTCAGCCACAGAGAGAGAGAGAATTTGTTGCTTGGGGACCCTGAAGTCGGCCCCAAGAGAGAGAGAGAAGTGCTTGGGGACCCTGAAGTCAGCCACAAGAGAGAGAGAATTTGTTGCTTGGGGACCCTGAAGTCGGCCCCAAGAGAGAGAGAGAAGTGCTTGGGGACCCTGAAGTCAGCCACAAGAGAGAGAGAATTTGTTGCTTGGGGACCCTGAAGTCGGCCCCAAGAGAGAGAGAGAAGTGCTTGGGGACCCTGAAGTCAGCCACAAGAGAGAGAGAATTTGTTGCTTGGGGACCCTGAAGTCGGCCCCAAGAGAGAGAGAGAAGTGCTTGGGGACCCTGAAGTCAGCCACAAGAGAGAGAGAATTTGTTGCTTGGGGACCCTGAAGTCGGCCCCAAGAGAGAGAGAGAAGTGCTTGGGGACCCTGAAGTCAGCCACAAGAGAGAGAGAATTTGTTGCTTGGGGACCCTGAAGTCGGCCCCAAGAGAGAGAGAGAAGTGCTTGGGGACCCTGAAGTCAGCCACAAGAGAGAGAGAATTTGTTGCTTGGGGACCCTGAAGTCGGCCCCAAGAGAGAGAGAGAAGTGCTTGGGGACCCTGAAGTCAGCCACAAGAGAGAGAGAATTTGTTGCTTGGGGACCCTGAAGTCGGCCCCAAGAGAGAGAGAGAAGTGCTTGGGGACCCTGAAGTCAGCCACAAGAGAGAGAGAATTTGTTGCTTGGGGACCCTGAATTTGGAAATTGCTTGGGGACCCTGAAGTCAGCCACAAGAGGAGAATTTGTTGCTTGGGGACCCTGAGTCGGCCCCAAGAGAGAGAGAGAAGTGCTTGGGGACCCTGAAGTCAGCCACAAGAGAGAGAGAATTTGTTGCTTGGGGACCCTGAAGTCGGCCCCAAGAGAGAGAGAGAAGTGCTTGGGGACCCTGAAGTCAGCCACAAGAGAGAGAGAATTTGTTGCTTGGGGACCCTGAAGTCGGCCCCAAGAGAGAGAGAGAAGTGCTTGGGGACCCTGAAGTCAGCCACAAGAGAGAGAGAATTTGTTGCTTGGGGACCCTGAAGTCGGCCCCAAGAGAGAGAGAGAAGTGCTTGGGGACCCTGAAGTCAGCCACAAGAGAGAGAGAATTTGTTGCTTGGGGACCCTGGAAGTCGGCCCCAAGAGAGAGAGAGAAGTGCTTGGGGACCCTGAAGTCAGCCACAAGAGAGAGAGAATTTGTTGCTTGGGGACCCTGAAGTCGGCCCCCAGAGAGAGAGAGAAGTGCTTGGGGACCCTGAAGTCAGCCACAAGAGAGAGAGAATTTGTTGCTTGGGGACCCTGAAGTCGGCCCCAAGAGAGAGAGAGAAGTGCTTGGGGACCCTGAAGTCAGCCACAAGAGAGAGAGAATTTGTTGCTTGGGGGACCCTGAAGTCGGCCCCAAAGGAGAGAGAGAAGTGCTTGGGGACCCTGAAGTCAGCCACAAGAGAGAGAGAATTTGTTGCTTGGGGACCCTGAAGTCGGCCCCAAGAGAGAGAGAGAAGTGCTTTGGGGACCCTGAAGTCAGCCACAAGAGAGAGAGAATTTGTTGCTTGGGGACCCTGAAGTCGGCCCCAAGAGAGAGAGAGAAGTGCTTGGGGACCCTGAAGTCAGCCACAAGAGAGAGAGAATTTGTTGCTTGGGGACCCTGAAGTCGGCCCCAAGAGAGAGAGAGAAGTGCTTGGGGACCCTGAAGTCAGCCACAAGAGAGAGAGAATTTGTTGCTTGGGGACCCTGAAGTCGGCCCCAAGAGAGAGAGAGAAGTGCTTGGGGACCCTGAAGTCAGCCACAAGAGAGAGAGAATTTGTTGCTTGGGGACCCTGAAGTCGGCCCCAAGAGAGAGAGAGAAGTGCTTGGGGACCCTGAAGTCAGCCACAAGAGAGAGAGAATTTGTTGCTTGGGGACCCTGAAGTCGGCCCCAAGAGAGAGAGAGAAGTGCTTGGGGACCCTGAAGTCAGCCACAAGAGAGAGAGAATTTGTTGCTTGGGGACCCTGGAAGTCGGCCCCAAGAGAGAGAGAGAAGTGCTTGGGGACCCTGAAGTCAGCCACAAGAGAGAGAGAATTTGTTGCTTGGGGACCCTGAAGTCGGCCCCAAGAGAGAGAGAGAAGTGCTTGGGGACCCTGAAGTCAGCCACAAGAGAGAGAGAATTTGTTGCTTGGGGACCCTGAAGTCGGCCCCAAGAGAGAGAGAGAAGTGCTTGGGGACCCTGAAGTCAGCCACAAGAGAGAGAGAATTTGTTGCTTGGGGACCCTGAAGTCGGCCCCAAGAGAGAGAGAGAAGTGCTTGGGGACCCTGAAGTCAGCCACAAAGAGAGAGAGAATTTGTTGCTTGGGGACCCTGAAGTCGGCCCCAAGAAGAGAGAGAGAAGTGCTTGGGGACCCTGAAGTCAGCCACAAGAGAGAGAGAATTTGTTGCTTGGGGACCCTGAAGTCGGCCCCAAGAGAGAGAGAGAAGTGCTTGGGGACCCTGAAGTCAGCCACAAGAGAGAGAGAATTTGTTGCTTGGGGACCCTGAAGTCGGCCCCAAGAGAGAGAGAGAAGTGCTTGGGGACCCTGAAGTCAGCCACAAAGAGAGAGAGAATTTGTTGCTTGGGGACCCTGAAGTCGGCCCCAAGAGAGAGAGAGAAGTGCTTGGGGACCCTGAAGTCAGCCACAAGAGAGAGAGAATTTGTTGCTTGGGGACCCTGAAGTCGGCCCCAAGAGAGAGAGAGAAGTGCTTGGGGACCCTGAAGTCAGCCACAAGAGAGAGAGAATTTGTTGCTTGGGGACCCTGAAGTCGGCCCCAAGAGAGAGAGAGAAGTGCTTGGGGACCCTGAAGTCAGCCACAAGAGAGAGAGAATTTGTTGCTTGGGGACCCTGAAGTCGGCCCCAAGAGAGAGAGAGAAGTGCTTGGGGACCCTGAAGTCAGCCACAAGAGAGAGAGAATTTGTTGCTTGGGGACCCTGAAGTCGGCCCCAAGAGGAGAGAGAGAAGTGCTTGGGGACCCTGAAGTCAGCCACAAGAGAGAGAGAATTTGTTGCTTGGGGACCCTGAAGTCGGCCCCAAGAGAGAGAGAGAAGTGCTTGGGGACCCTGAAGTCAGCCACAAGAGAGAGAGAATTTGTTGCTTGGGGACCCTGAAGTCGGCCCCAAGAGAGAGAGAGAAGTGCTTGGGGACCCTGAAGTCAGCCACAAGAGAGAGAGAATTTGTTGCTTGGGGACCCTGAAGTCGGCCCCAAGGGAGAGAGAGAGAAGTGCTTGGGGACCCTGAAGTCAGCCAGCCACAAGAGAGAGAATTTGTTGCTTGGGGACCCTGAAGTCGGCCCCAAGAGAGAGAGAGAAGTGCTTGGGGACCCTGAAGTCAGCCACAAGAGAGAGAGAATTTGTTGCTTGGGGACCCTGGTCAAGTCGGCCCCAAGAGAGAGAGAGAAGTGCTTGGGGACCCTGAAGTCAGCCACAGCCAGAGAGAGAGAATTTGTTGCTTGGGGACCCTGAAAGTCGGCCCCAAGAGAGAGAGAGAAGTGCTTGGGGACCCTGAAGTCAGCCACAAGAGAGAGAGAATTTGTTGCTTGGGGACCCTGAAGTCGGCCCCCAAGAGAGAGAGAGAAGTGCTTGGGGACCCTGAAGTCAGCCACAAGAGAGAGAGAATTTGTTGCTTGGGGACCCTGAAGTCGGCCCCAAGAGAGAGAGAGAAGTGCTTGGGGACCCTGAAGTCAGCCACAAGAGAGAGAGAATTTGTTGCTTGGGGACCCTGAAGTCGGCCCCAAGAGAGAGAGAGAAGTGCTTGGGGACCCTGAAGTCAGCCACAAGAGAGAGAGAATTTGTTGCTTGGGGACCCTGAAGTCGGCCCCAAGAGAGAGAGAGAAGTGCTTGGGGACCCTGAAGTCAGCCACAAGAGAGAGAGAATTTGTTGCTTGGGGACCCTGAAGTCGGCCCCAAGAGAGAGAGAGAAGTGCTTGGGGACCCTGAAGTCAGCCACAAGAGAGAGAATTTGAGTGAATTTTTGCTTGGGGACCCTGAAGTCGGCCCCAAGAGAGAGAGAGAAGTGCTTGGGGACCCTGAAGTCAGCCACAAGAGAGAGAGAATTTGTTGCTTGGGGACCCTGAAGTCGGCCCCAAGAGAGAGAGAGAAGTGCTTGGGGACCCTGAAGTCAGCCACAAGAGAGAGAGAATTTGTTGCTTGGGGACCCTGAAGTCGGCCCCAAGAGAGAGAGAGAAGTGCTTGGGGACCCTGAAGTCAGCCACAAGAGAGAGAGAATTTGTTGCTTGGGGACCCTGAAGTCGGCCCCAAGAGAGAGAGAGAAGTGCTTGGGGACCCTGAAGTCAGCCACAAGAGAGAGAGAATTTGTTGCTTGGGGACCCTGAAGTCGGCCCCAAGAGAGAGAGAGAAGTGCTTGGGGACCCTGAAGTCAGCCACAAGAGAGAGAGAATTTGTTGCTTGGGGACCCTGAAGTCGGCCCCAAGAGAGAGAGAGAAGTGCTTGGGGACCCTGAAGTCAGCCACAAGAGAGAGAGAATTTGTTGCTTGGGGACCCTGAAGTCGGCCCCAAGAGAGACAGGAGAAGTGCTTGGGGACCCTGAAGTCAGCCACAAGAGAGAGAGAATTTGTTGCTTGGGGACCCTGAAGTCGGCCCCAAGAGAGAGAGAGAAGTGCTTGGGGACCCTGAAGTCAGCCACAAGAGAGAGAGAATTTGTTGCTTGGGGACCCTGAAGTCGGCCCCAAGAGAGAGAGAGAAGTGCTTGGGGACCCTGAAGTCAGCCACAAGAGAGAGAGAATTTGTTGCTTGGGGACCCTGAAGTCGGCCCCAAGAGAGAGAGAGAAGTGCTTGGGGACCCTGAAGTCAGCCACAAGAAGAGAGAGAATTTGTTGCTTGGGGACCCTGAAGTCGGCCCCAAGAGAGAGAGAGAAGTGCTTGGGGACCCTGAAGTCAGCCACAAGAGAGAGAGAATTTGTTGCTTGGGGACCCTGAAGTCGGCCCCAAGAGAGAGAGAGAAGTGCTTGGGGACCCTGAAGTCAGCCACAAGAGAGAGAGAATTTGTTGCTTGGGGACCCTGAAGTCGGCCCCAAGAGAGAGAGAGAAGTGCTTGGGGACCCTGAAGTCAGCCACAAGAGAGAGAGAATTTGTTGCTTGGGGACCCTGAAGTCGGCCCCAAGAGAGAGAGAGAAGTGCTTGGGGACCCTGAAGTCAGCCACAAGAGAGAGATTGGAGAATTGATGTTGCTTGGGGACCCTGAAGTCAGCCCCAAGAGAGAGAGAGAAGTGCTTGGGGAAGTCGGCCCCAAAAAAGAGAATTTGTTGCTTGGGGACCCTAGCCACAAGAGAGAGAGAGATTTGTTGTGGGGACCCTGAAGTCAGCCCCAAGAGAGAGAGAATTTGTTTTTTGAAGGGACCCTGAAGTCGGCCCCAAGAGAAGAGAGAGAAGTGCTTGGGGACCCTGAAGTCAGCCACAAGAGAGAGAGAATTTGTTGCTTGGGGACCCTGAAGTCGGCCCCAAGAGAGAGAGAGAAGTGCTTGGGGACCCTGAAGTCAGCCACAAGAGAGAGAGAATTTGTTGCTTGGGGACCCTGAAGTCGGCCCCAAGAGAGAGAGAGAAGTGCTTGGGGACCCTGAAGTCAGCCACAAGAGAGAGAGAATTTGTTGCTTGGGGACCCTGAAGTCGGCCCCAAGAGAGAGAGAGAAGTGCTTGGGGACCCTGAAGTCAGCCACAAGAGAGAGAGAATTTGTTGCTTGGGGACCCTGAAGTCGGCCCCAAGAGAGAGAGAGAAGCTTGGGGACCCTGAAGTCAGCCACAAGAGAGAGAGAATTTGTTGCTTGGGGACCCTGAAGTCGGCCCCAAGAGAGAGAGAGAAGTGCTTGGGGACCCTGAAGTCAGCCACAAGAGAGAGAGAATTTGTTGCTTGGGGACCCTGAAGTCGGCCCCAAGAGAGAGAGAGAAGTGCTTGGGGACCCTGAAGTCAGCCACAAGAGAGAGAGAATTTGTTGCTTGGGGACCCTGAAGTCGGCCCCAAAGAGAGAGAGAGAAGTGCTTGGGGACCCTGAAGTCAGCCACAAGAGAGAGAGAATTTGTTGCTTGGGGACCCTGAAGTCGGCCCCAAGAGAGAGAGAGAAGTGCTTGGGGACCCTGAAGTCAGCCACAAGAGAGAGAGAATTTGTTGCTTGGGGACCCTGAAGTCGGCCCCAAGAGAGAGAGAGAAGTGCTTGGGGACCCTGAAGTCAGCCACAAGAGAGAGAGAATTTGTTGCTTGGGGACCCTGAAGTCGGCCCCAAGAGAGAGAGAGAAGTGCTTGGGGACCCTGAAGTCAGCCACAAGAGAGAGAGAATTTGTTGCTTGGGGACCCTGAAGTCGGCCCCAAGAGAGAGAGAGAAGTGCTTGGGGACCCTGAAGTCAGCCACAAGAGAGAGAGAATTTGTTGCTTGGGGACCCTGAAGTCGGCCCCAAGAGAGAGAGAGAAGTGCTTGGGGACCCTGAAGTCAGCCACAAGAGAGAGAGAATTTGTTGCTTGGGGACCCTGAAGTCGGCCCCAAGAGAGAGAGAGAAGTGCTTGGGGACCCTGAAGTCAGCCACAAGAGAGAGAGAATTTGTTGCTTGGGGACCCTGAAGTCGGCCCCAAGAGAGAGAGAGAAGTGCTTGGGGACCCTGAAGTCAGCCACAAGAGAGAGAGAATTTGTTGCTTGGGGACCCTGAAGTCGGCCCCAAGAGAGAGAGAGAAGTGCTTGGGGACCCTGAAGTCAGCCACAAGAGAGAGAGAATTTGTTGCTTTGGGGCCCTGAAGTCGGCCCCAAGAGAGAGAGAGAAGTGCTTGGGGACCCTGAAGTCAGCCACAAGAGAGAGAGAATTTGTTGCTTGGGGACCCTGAAGTCGGCCCCAAGAGAGAGAGAGAAGTGCTTGGGGACCCTGAAGTCAGCCACAAGAGAGAGAGAATTTGTTGCTTGGGGACCCTGAAGTCGGCCCCAAGAGAGAGAGAGAAGTGCTTGGGGACCCTGAAGTCAGCCACAAGAGAGAGAGAATTTGTTGCTTGGGGACCCTGAAGTCGGCCCCAAGAGAGAGAGAGAAGTGCTTGGGGACCCTGAAGTCAGCCACAAGAGAGAGAGAATTTGTTGCTTGGGGACCCTGAAGTCGGCCCCAAGAGAGAGAGAGAAGTGCTGGGGACCCCTGAAGTCAGCCACAAGAGAGAGAGAATTTGTTGCTTGGGGACCCTGAAGTCGGCCCCAAGAGAGAGAGAGAAGTGCTTGGGGACCCTGAAGTCAGCCACAAGAGAGAGAGAATTTGTTGCTTGGGGACCCTGAAGTCGGCCCCAAGAGAGAGAGAGAAGTGCTTGGGGACCCTGAAGTCAGCCACAAGAGAGAGAGAATTTGTTGCTTGGGGACCCTGAAGTCGGCCCCAAGAGAGAGAGAGAAGTGCTTGGGGACCCTGAAGTCAGCCACAAGAGAGAGAGAATTTGTTGCTTGGGGACCCTGAAGTCGGCCCCAAAGAGAGAGAGAGAAGTGCTTGGGGACCCTGAAGTCAGCCACAAGAGAGAGAGAATTTGTTGCTTGGGGACCCTGAAGTCGGCCCCAAGAGAGAGAGAGAAGTGCTTGGGGACCCTGAAGTCAGCCACAAGAGAGAGAGAATTTGTTGCTTGGGGACCCTGAAGTCGGCCCCAAGAGAGAGAGAGAAGTGCTTGGGGACCCTGAAGTCAGCCACAAGAGAGAGAGAATTTGTTGCTTGGGGACCCTGAAGTCGGCCCCAAGAGAGAGAGAGAAGTGCTTGGGGACCCTGAAGTCAGCCACAAGAGAGAGAGAATTTGTTGCTTGGGGACCCTGGAAGTCGGCCCCAAGAGAGAGAGAGAAGTGCTTGGGGACCCTGAAGTCAGCCACAAGAGAGAGAGAATTTGTTGCTTGGGGACCCTGAAGTCGGCCCCAAGAGAGAGAGAGAAGTGCTTGGGGACCCTGAAGTCAGCCACAAGAGAGAGAGAATTTGTTGCTTGGGGACCCTGAAGTCGGCCCCAAGAGAGAGAGAGAAGTGCTTGGGGACCCTGAAGTCAGCCACAAGAGAGAGAGAATTTGTTGCTTGGGGACCCTGAAGTCGGCCCCAAGAGAGAGAGAGAAGTGCTTGGGGACCCTGAAGTCAGCCACAAGAGAGAGAGAATTTGTTGCTTGGGGACCCTGAAGTCGGCCCCAAGAGAGAGAGAGAAGTGCTTGGGGGACCCTGAAGTCAGCCACAAGAGAGAGAGAATTTGTTGCTTGGGGGACCCCTGAAGTCGGCCCCAAGAGAGAGAGAGAAGTGCTTGGGGACCCTGAAGTCAGCCACAAGAGAGAGAGAATTTGTTGCTTGGGGACCCTGAAGTCGGCCCCAAGAGAGAGAGAGAAGTGCTTGGGGACCCTGAAGTCAGCCACAAGAGAGAGAGAATTTGTTGCTTGGGGACCCTGAAGTCGGCCCCAAGAGAGAGAGAGAAGTGCTTGGGGACCCTGAAGTCAGCCACAAGAGAGAGAGAATTTGTTGCTTGGGGACCCTGAAGTCGGCCCCAAGAGAGAGAGAGAAGTGCTTGGGGACCCTGAAGTCAGCCACAAGAGAGAGAGAATTTGTTGCTTGGGGACCCTGAAGTCGGCCCCAAGAGAGAGAGAGAAGTGCTTGGGGACCCTGAAGTCAGCCACAAGAGAGAGAGAATTTGTTGCTTGGGGACCCTGAAGTCGGCCCCAAGAGAGAGAGAGAAGTGCTTGGGGACCCTGAAGTCAGCCACAAGAGAGAGAGAATTTGTTGCTTGGGGACCCTGGAAGTCGGCCCCAAGAGAGAGAGAGAAGTGCTTGGGGACCCTGAAGTCAGCCACAAGAGAGAGAGAATTTGTTGCTTGGGGACCCTGAAGTCGGCCCCAAGAGAAGAGAGAGAAGTGCTTGGGGCCCCTGAAGTCAGCCACAAGAGAGAGAGAATTTGTTGCTTGGGGACCCTGAAGTCGGCCCCAAGAGAGAGAGAGAAGTGCTTGGGGACCCTGAAGTCAGCCACAAGAGAGAGAGAATTTGTTGCTTGGGGACCCTGAAGGGGGCCCCAAGAGAGAGAGAGAAGTGCTTGGGGACCCTGAAGTCAGCCACAAAGAGAGAGAGAATTTGTTGCTTGGGGACCCTGAAGTCGGCCCCAAGAGAGAGAGAGAAGTGCTTGGGGACCCTGAAGTCAGCCACAAGAGAGAGAGAATTTGTTGCTTGGGGACCCTGGAGGCGGCCCAAGAGAGAGAGAGAAGTGCTTGGGGACCCTGAAATATAGAAATCTATAGATATCTATAGAAAACTATGGAAATATATATGAAAATAAAGAAATCTATGGAAATATTAAGGAAGTATGAAAGGAAATGTATAGAAATGTATAGAAATCCATTGAAATCTATAGAAAAACCATGCGTTGGATGGTTTCTAGTACTGTAAATGACCCATTGAATGGCTTCGTGGTCAAAAACATATATAGGGGGTAGGCCGTGGCTGGCACCCTGAAGTAGTACTATTGCTCAAAACATATGATATCCATATGATTTTGTCAATATATGTTGGAAATAAATTAATTGTATAGATATATGAAACTATATATGAAAATGGTATAATGTACCATATATATATGAATTATATCTATATAGCCAAAAATAAATGTATAGAAATCTAAGGAAATCTATACAAATCTATACATATCCATAGAAAAATATATGGATATAAAAGGCAAATATAAAGAAATATATAGAAATCTATAGAAATCTATAGAAAAACCATGCGTTGGATGGTTTCTAGTACTGTAAATGACCCATTGAATGGCTTCGTGGTCAAAAACATATATAGGGGGTAGGCCGTGGCTGGCACCCTGAAGTAATACTATTGCTCAAAACTTATGATATCCATATGATTTTGTCAATATATGTTGGAAATGAATTAATTGTATAGATATATGAATTATATCTATATAGCCACAAATAAATGTATAGAAATCTAAGGAATTCTATACATATCCATAGAAAAATATATGGAAATAAAAGGCAAATATAAAGAAATCTATAGAAATCTATAGAAAAACCATGCGTTGGATGGTTTCTAGTACTGTAAATGACCCATTGAATGGCTTCGTGGTCAAAAACATATATAGGGG
>JAECXJ010000103.1:0-58830 GCA_018152295.1 Drosophila carrolli
ATTTCGTGTTCATTAAGAGTTCTGCTGGCATAACAAATTGGCTTATGATTTTGCGATAATACTGCTCCTACAGCAATATTACTTGCCTCTTGTCGTTTATGAAAATGGTTTGGGTATATAAGTATTGGATCGGACATTATAAAAGTTTTTCAAACGCTTGTACATAATCATTATCTTTTATATTTAAAGTTACGCCTTTTTTCAGCTTTGCTGTCATTGGCTTTGCTATTTTACGAAAGTTTTGGGATAAATTTTCTATAAAATCCACAAAGACCTAAAAAGGATTTTATTTGTTTTGGGGATTTGGGTATAGGGAAATTTTGTATTGCCTCTATTTTGAGAGGATTTGGTTTAATATCAGTTGTTGTTATAATATGTCCAAGGAATTCTGTTTCCTTTTTCATAAACTCGCATTTGTCGAGTTGAAGCTTGAGATTAGCTTCTCGTAATTTTTCAAATACCTTTCGCAAAGATAATACATGTTCCTCCAATGAAGTGGAGAACACGATAATATCGTCCATGTAGACCAAACAATCCTTGTAGATCAAATCTTCTAAGAGATTGTTCATGCACCTTTGAAAGGTAGCAGGAGCATTTTTCAATCCAAAGGGCATTCGAGTATATTCATAATGTCCATTTTTGGTGGAAAAAGCTGTCTTTGGAATAGAATTTTCATCCATTTGTATTTGGTAGTGGTAAAATATTGACATCTACCAAGTTTGTCCAATATTTCATCCATGACCGGGATGGGGTATTTGTCATCTACCGTAATTTCATTTAAATTACGATAGTCAATTACGATACGGAACTTTTTTGTTCCAGATGCATCACCTTTCTTAGGTACTATCCAAATGGGTGAGCAATAAGGGGAATTTGACTTTCGAATTATTCCTTGTTTCATCATATCTCTCATTTGCGAATCGACTTCTTGGTCGTAAGCTTGAGGATATTTGTATGGTTTTTGTAAACCGGTTGCTCATTTTTGTAAGAATGACATGCTTGATAGTACTAGTGAAAGTCAAATTGTCACTTTCTTTGTACTGTATGTCGCTAAATTCATATAAAATTTTCTTAAGATTATCTTTTTCCTCGTTATTAAGGTGTTCTAATCTATTGGTTTCATGCAAATCGAAAATTGAGGATCGCAGCAATCAATTTCTTCTTCTCCTTGTTTATATTCGAAGTCGTTATAATTAAATCTCATTCCGAATTGATAACCGTTTAAATTAACTGTTTTTGATTTATAATTAATAATTGCGTTACAAGCTTCGAGATATTCTCTTTATGGACCCAAAATGTTTGTTTGGTCGGACAAAGCTTACTTGCATGGTAGGACACGGATTTATTTAACTGAATATTACCATTTATTGTAAGAACTTTAAGAGGTGTATTTTTGGTTGGAAAATTAAAGTAATTTTCTTTAATTAAATTAATAGAAGAGCCTGTGTCTACAACACATCGGAACTCTTGGTTATTCATGATGATTCGTATGTAAGGGTTTCTATTTCCTGTTCGGTGTCCGAGGCTTGTTGATGAAAATTTTCGGTATCCATTTTCATATGGCCTCTCGTGCTTTCGCGATTTCTTTTTATTGGTCGATTAGGAGCATTTTGTTGTGATTGATAGGATTCCTAACCTAATTTAATTTTTGTTGAAATTCTTGTTTTGTTGCTTGATATAATGGGTGGTTTTCATAAAAAGTTTCGCTGTTATTTTTATTATAATTAGGCTTATGTTGGCCTTGAGATGTACTAGCCTGTTGCTTATATTGATTTGGGGAAATATTATTCTGCTGTCTGTATTGGTTTTGGGAATTATAGTTTTGTTGTTTATAAGTATTTTGTTGGGGTTGAGACTTTCTCTTATCTTGGTTTTGACTTTGTGAATTCTTTGTTCGATCTGAATAAAATGTTTCATAACAACCTTTTTGTTGTGCTACACATTTTAGTTATTAGCATTAGTAATATCATACCTAGCCAATGTCATAAAAAGTCTGTCTGGCAATGTTTTCATAATAACATCTTTAACTGTATTATTAAGAGCATTTGTGTATAAAATTGTATTTGAAGCGTTATTTTCTAAGGCTAATTTATTAAATATTACAAAAGATTTGGACTCCATGTCCTCAACAAACTTACGTATACACAAAGGGGATGTTATACAGACGTCTTAGTAGTTCTTCGCAGGGCGTCTGGGTTTTATATTCGTTGATGAGGGCGTTCCTTAAATCTCTCCAGCATCTGGTTGTTGATAGTTGAGATATCCTCTGGCCATCTCCGTGAAGCTGCATTTCAATCGCACTGAAGAATACCCTCGGCTGGCGTATACATGTTGTAGGGTACAACTCCAGGATGAAATCTATCCTCCTGATGAACGGGCTGAGTTCGAGCGTGTTGCCTCCAAATTGCGGCACTTGCCTGATTTGGTTCTGGGCTTGATTTAGATGGTTTTCTGACAACAAAAGCACTGGTCCTGCCATTTTTGATTTTTTATTTATTTTTATAAATTTTTCACAATTTTAAAGGTTTTGTATTATGAATTTGATTTAAAATTGTTATACCACTGGTGGGGAGAACTAAGGTGTTTTATTTTTAAGTAACCCTTGTGTTACGAACAAAGGCACTAACTTTTACAATAAAACGGGTTTTTGCATTGGGAGAAAGAACTTTATTGATAAATTGAGAGTGTCCAAAATGAGAGCACTGAGCATGAGAGCGATCTAGGTTTGAGCTGCGTCTGCAATTTTACAGTATTGGGGATAAAAGCTTTTTTGAGTTTGGGGACATTTGTTTATAATGCAAGAGGATGTTTATATTAATTGGCGACTCTTGGGAGCCGCTGATTTTGGGTGTGACAAATGCGTAATGTAAAATATGTTCATGTGGTAGATATGTGGGTGTGGGTATGTTACTTCATGTGGTAGATATGTGGGTATGTTACCATATATAATATTACTAACTTTACAAACACCAAAGTTATGGCATTTCTGATCGTTCACTTATATGTCAGCTATAGGATATAGTCGGCCGATCCCGGCTGTTTCGACTTATATTCTGCGTGCAAAGGAAAGAAGGGTGTGTGCAAAGTTTCAATTCGATATCTTTAAAACTGAGAGACTAGTTTGCATAGAAACAGACAGACGGACAGACAGACGGACAGACGGACATGCTTATATCAACTCAGGAGGTGATCCTGATCAAGAATATATATACTTTATAGGGTCGGAAATGTCTCCTTCACTGCGTTGCAAACTTTTGACTAAAATTATAATACCCTCTGCAAGGGTATACAAAAATATATATTAAAAACAACCGAATGTAAAGAGAGAACGAAAACAGAGTAAGGGGTTTTCGAACGGATAGGGAACCAATTCAATAAGAATAACGTTTGACCTCAGTCTTAATCGGAATGTTTTATGCCAGTCTATAAAGCTTGCCGTAGGCTATAGCTTTTATTTACCTCAACCTAAGTCCAGCCGAAGGATCTCTATAAAATTAATTAGCCTGATGTAGTTTCTTTTGAATCGGGTAACAACGCTGTTTTTAACTCCACAATCCAGGATAAAAAACTACAAGTTTAAAAATGGAAAACCAAAACTAACTTGTACGATTATTATTTATTTTATTATTTTTTCTCTTATTTAATTCGAGCCGGCCGGATCAGGCCCCATGCTGAGCGCAGAATATTATTGTAGCATATAACGTACAGGTACTGAAAGGATCATTTACCCGTTACAACGAACGGATGGTCGAGAGTCCTATTTTAGCAGAGCATGTGCAAATGCTTCTATATTCGCTTGCTTTTGGCGAACATTAAAGGCCCTACATCCTTCGAGTCCCTACGTACTGTGGATGATGTGCTGCGCGCCACTTTTCGGGAGCCTTGCCAACGTTTAAATTTGCTTGAAAACGACACACATTGGGACTCAAAACTCGCTGATGCCACTGTTTCTCTTTCTGGAACAAATCAAGTTCGTAAATTATTTGCAATAATCATTGGATGATATGCGAGCTTTGGAGGCAGTTGACCGAACGATAAATAATTTACAGTGTGATTCGAAACTATTTGATATTAAAATTTTGATATTGCTGTTTCGTAAAACGCTTGTGGCAACATTTCTTGACATGTTGAAATTAACCACGAACATGAGAGTCACATTGCAGAATGACCCATCCAACTGCTGGCACTTGGCAAAATTCCTGTTGATGTTCCGACTGTATTAATATCGTTCCCGGCAAATTTTTGCGAGTTCACATCGTCAGAAGAGGAACTTATTAACAGAGTGTTCCCCGACATTGCCCAAAATTATAAAAATATCGATTGTTTTAGAGAACAGGCAATACTAGCAGCAGAGAACAAGGACGTAGATAATTTGAATTACATTATTCAAAATAAATTCGATGGATAAATGCATTCATACAGTTCCGTTGACCCACGAGGATAACGCGACGAACTATCCAACAGAAATTTTAAATTCGCGTGATGTGCCAGGAACTCCACCGCATAATTTGCAACCGGCATGTGTACTTTTACTTATCGAGGTGCATTTCAATTGCTTTTCTTACTTTAGTTAGAAGGTCAATAACTTATATTTTAATTGAGATTTTTTAATATTTAAACCTATAAAAATTCAGAAACCGCAAATCAAAATAATAAAGGTGTTAGGTTGACTTACAGAAATCCATGACTCCCTTAGCGATCAAACACTTGGGGCTCCGCTAGCCGGTAATCAAAAATGCGTCTTCGCAGGCTGGGAAATTTCTTGGGCTTCGCTGGCTGGTATTGAAGGTCGGGAGCTGCGGTGGTCGAAGTGGATTATGTGGCACTTGAGGTTGGCCGTGGCCCGAGGGGTGCTGTTGTGTGTTCCAATTAATGTGATCCGATTAAATTCTTTAGTTAAGTATTTTGAGAAGTAACCTTATGGTTGAATATACCTTTATTGAATGATTCCTAATACTATTAAAATTGTTCGTATACCTAAAAAGAACGCAGCTGCGCCGCCAGAGACGCCGGCAATGCATCGGTCAGTGCTTATGAATAAATTTATGTATAAGTAGCGGCTGGCGAAGAGTCGCCGCGGCAGAGGGAGTTATTATGTTCACATCGTGACAGAGCCGTCGCGCATGTAAATAAGCCGACTAAGCACTGCCCAGTACCATTGCACTCAACGACGATCATATTACCGGGCACTCGGGAACTGTTTTTGTACTTTGATTTGTGTGCATATGTATTGTGACCAAGTGCTACAATGTGTTTGTAATAATATTAATTCATCTCGAAAAAACCGAAGTGGTTTTCAACAGACAAGCCACTGAAACTTTTAACGACAAAACTCCAACTATGTTAAAGCCAATAAACCAATTGCAAAAAAAAAACAAAAAAGCTACTCTGATCGTAACATTGAGGAGTTTCTGACGCTCTGCTTCCATCCCCGTAGATAGCTGAGGTGACGTGCAGACGAAACTAGCTAGTCCTATCATAGTCGGGTTCACTCCCTAGAGAGTGTAAGTGTGATGAAATTTTTTTTTTTTTTTTTTTCGCGCGGAGTCCCACGGCCCACTTACCCGCCCAACCGACCGAGGGGCGCAGCCGTGTATCGTACGGCACGATTCGCGATAAGATAGACGCGAGAATAGGAAAATAAAGGTAAAGATCCGGGGAAAAAAGTAATAGTTAGATCAATCTTGTGCCAATGAAGCAAGTATCAATCGTTTTAGGAGCGGCAGAGAGTCAAGATTTGATATTACAGGAAAAAGTCTATTATAGTCAGAACATAATACTCTGAAAGGCTCATGCAAGGCATAGTTAGATCTACAATGATTTAAAATTAGGGGAAAATAATTTCTAGTTAATCTACTTGGCACAGAAAGTTTAGCCGACTTAACAAGTCGGGGCAGTCAATATCACCATGTATAAGGTTATAAATAAAGATAGTACCAAGCATCGTTCTACGGTTGGCTAGGGATGGTAAATTAATCAAAAGAAGTCTACTAGAATAAGAAGGTAAGATAAGGTTTGCATCCCAGTTTAGGCGCCGTAAAGCAAAAGAAGGAAGTTTTTTGTACAGATTCAATACGACCAATATGTATTCCGTATTGTGGACTCCAGACGGGAGACCCATACTCCAGAATCGGACGGACTAGCGAAATAAATAAAGTTTTAGTCAAATAAGGATCATCGAATTCTTTTGACCACCTTTTAATAAATCCAAGCACTCCTCTGGCTTTATTAACCATGGACGAAATGTGATTAGAAAATTTTAGTTTAGGGTCCAAGAGAACGCCAAGATCGTTGTAACGAACTGATTTTTGTATGTCTGCTCGCTACGAGTATCGTGCGGCTAGCTCAGAAGATTTGTGTTGTTCGTCCCACCAAATTTATATAAACGTGACCGCCCGATTGTCTAGTGAGAACGCACAGAATGTTGGGATGCTTGTATTGGGATCTTTATTCGCCGACTTGTCCCTCGGCCTGTGACTAATGGTGACAGATGGGTATCTCAACGCCTCCCTTGAAGAATTGTTGTCGCTCCACCGTCGCTCTCCGCTGCCTCGCTGTTCGCTGCTCGCTGCTCCGTAACGCCTCCGCTGTGTTTGGCCTCGGGGCTTCTGAGGGTCTAGGGATGCGTCACCGTTCCCAGACTAGGGTGAACAGGCACTGGGCTCTCAAAGCGTACGCCTTTCGCAGCCACAGCCTCCTGTCCCTGGATCTGTCCCGGCCGGTCGCACCAGACGCCTACACAGTTTTACCTGACGGTTCAAGCATACGCCGGAAGGCCGCCAATGTAGTCCCTGTGGTAGGACGCTAGGTTCAAGACGAACGCTTCCGCCCTCGCCTCTTCGCCGTGGACTAGATACGTCGGAGTGCAGCTTGGTCGTTGCTGGGCCTGCGACGACTGCTCGTTGTCTCGTGTCCTCGACGTCCTCGCTCTGCTTGCGGCGCGAATCCTGGCTCCGTTGTCCGCGTGCTCTTGTGAGACTAGGTGCAGCGGGTCTTTGGCTCTCGAGATTTGGTTAGCTACCTGTCTAGGACTCTGGCGGTGAACTACTGTGCTCTCGACGCATACGCCTCTCGAGACACCCGTGGTTCGGACGCGTCCTTCTTGGCTAGTCGCACCAGGGCCTGCACAATTCTCGCCTGCCGACTCAAGCGTACGCCGGCATTCGACAAGGCAATTGCTTTCGCACGGCAGCTGGTTCTGGACAGCTTCCCTTCCGAGCCCACGGTTCTTTGTCGAAGGACTCCTTTTATCCACTTCTGTCGGATTCGCCGAGCAATACGCCAAGCTCAAATCGCGACACGAATTAGAATGAAACGCCTGGACTTAGCCGCGTGATGCCTTAAGGACCTCAGCTACCTGTTTCTCAGCTCGGAGACTTCAACTCTAAGTCCCGAACGTCTTGATGTAGCGATCTTGCTCCTGTTGACTCGGCGCGGCTCTGCTTCCTGATGTTGACTTGACTTGTTTTATTCACTGGCTTTCTGCTTGTCTTCTGATCTTGCTGGATTGACTCCTTGTGATCGACTGATCCCGCTTCCTGCGCTCGGCCCGCTTTTATAGGCCGGCGTATCCCGTTAGTTCTCGGCTATTCCTTTTTCGGTTTTGCGCACGGCACCATACTCGGTCCAAAGTCCGCCGCCTTCTACCGTTACACGTTCTCTCCAAACTCTCTCCAGCCGTACTCTCCAAACTCTCTTCTTGTTTATCTCCAAACTCTCTCCAGCTGTACTCTCCAGACTCTCTCCAGCTGTATTCTCCAAACTCTCACCAGCTGTATTCCTCCAAACTCTCACCAGCTGAATTCCTCCAAACTCTCATTTATTTGTGAGGGGTTATTTAACTCCTCACATTCTCCCCTTTCTTCGGGAACGAAATGAGACTTGCACTTCTTCTCCGGCTGTTATCTTGGAGTTCTCCTTGGATCCGCTGTTCTGGATCGCTGATGTTGGTCCTCGTTCCCTCGACGTCGCTCCTTCTCGTTCTCTGTATTTCCCGCCCCAAGATGTTTCCCCCATAGACTTGATTTTCTTCTCTCCGGCTGTCTTCCTTGTAAATCCTTGTAGCCTTCGAGTCCTCTTGCTCCTTCAAATGGTTCCCTCGACGCTCACAGCTCGTACCTGAGTTCCACAGCGCCGATGTTCCATTCCTTTTCCCGCCCGAGATGTTTCCCCATAGACTTGATTTCCTTCTCTCCGGCTGTCTTCCTTGTAAATCCTTGTAGCCTTCGAGTCTTTTTGCTCCTCCAATTGGTTTCCTCGACGCTCATAGCTCGTACTTGAGTTCTACAGCGCCGATGCTCCATTCCTTTTCCCGCCCAAGATGTTTCCCCATAGACGTCTCGTGTTCTCCTTTGCATCTCCTTTGAATGTCCCGCCCAAGATGTTTCCCCCATATGCTTCGCGTTCTAAGCATCTCCTTTCCTTCGTTGTCTGGTCACACTACTGCTTTCCCGATCGGTTTTCCAGCCGATCTCGATGATTTGAAATAGTGCAGCGTTGCCATTCGGTGGTGGCGATAGTTTAGTGTGACCCTTCATGTGCCGTCATTTCAGTGTTCTGTGCCCATCGATCGACACTATCGTCTAGTGCCAATCGACCGCTTATAAATCGAAGCGCCCCACGTTGGGCGCCAGATGTAACGAACTGATTTTTGTATGTCTGCTCGCTACGAGTATCGTGCGGCTAGCTCAGAAGATTTGTGTTGTTCGTCCCACCAAATTTATATAAACGTGACCGCCCGATTGTCTAGTGAGAACGCACAGAATGTTGGGATGCTTGTATTGGGATCTTTATTCGCCGACTTGTCCCTCGGCCTGGGACTAATGGTGACAGATGGGTATCTCAACGCCTCCCTTGAAGAATTGTTGTCGCTCCACCGTCGCTCTCCGCTGCCTCGCTGTTCGCTGCTCGCTGCTCCGTAACTCCTCCGCTGTCTTTGGCCTCGGGGCTTCTGAGGGTCTAGGGATGCGTCACCGTTCCCAGACTAGGGTGAACAGGCACTGGGCTCTCAAAGCGTACGCCTTTCGCAGCCACAGCCTCCTGTCCCTGGATCTGTCCCGGCCGGTCGCACCAGACGCCTACACAGTTTTTACCTGACGGTTCAAGCATACGCCGGAAGGCCGCCAATGTAGTCCCTGTGGTAGGACGCTAGGTTCAAGACGAACGCTTCCGCCCTCGCCTCTTCGCCGTGGACTAGATACGTCGGAGTGCAGCTTGGTCGTTGCTGGGCCTGCGACGACTGCTCGTTGTCTCGTGTCCTCGATGTCCTCGCTCTGCTTGCGGCGCGAATCCTGGCTCCGTTATCCGCGTGCTCTTGTGAGACTAGGTGCAGCGGGTCTTTGGCTCTCGAGATTTGGTTAGCTACCCGTCTAGGACTCTGGCGGTGAACTACTGTGCTCTCGACGCATATGCCTATCGAGACACCCGTGGTTCGGACGCGCGTCCTTCTTGGCTAGTCGCACCAGGGCCTGCACAATTCTCGCCTGCCGACTCAAGCGTACGCCGGAATTCGTCAAGGCAATTGCTTTCGCACGGCAGCTGGTTCTGGACAGCTTCCCTTCCGAGCCCACGGTTCTTTGTCGAAGGACTCCTTTTATCCACTTCTGTCGGATTCGCCGAGCAATACGCCAAGCTCAAATCGCGACACGAATTAGAATGAAACGCCTGGACTTAGCCGCGTGATGCCTTAAGGACCTCAGCTACCTGTTTCTCAGCTCGGAGACTTCAACTCTAAGTCCCGAACGTCTTGATGTAGCGATCTTGCTCCTGTTGACTCGGCGCGGCTCTGCTTCCTGATGTTGACTTGACTTGTTTTATTCACTGGCTTTCTGCTTGTCTTCTGATCTTGCTGGATTGACTCCTTGTGATCGACTGATCCCGCTTCCTGCGCTCGGCCCGCTTTTATAGGCCGGCGTATCCCGTTAGTTCTCGGCTATTCCTTTTCGGTTTTGCGCACGGCACCATACTCGGTCCAAAGTCCGCCGCCTTCTACCGTTACACGTTCTCTCCAAACTCTCTCCAGCCGTACTCTCCAAACTCTCTTCTTGTTTATCTCCAAACTCTCTCCAGCTGTACTCTCCAGACTCTCTCCAGCTGTATTCTCCAAACTCTCACCAGCTGTATTCCTCCAAACTCTCACCAGCTGAATTCCTCCAAACTCTCATTTATTTGTGAGGGGTTATTTAACTCCTCACATCGTTTACAAGAGTTATTCTATCCAAAGAGCTGCCACTTAACGTGTAAGTCGCGTATATCGGATTGGCCCGATAAAAAGTCATCAGCTTGCACTTGGAGCCGTTTAAATTTAGTAAATTAACTTGGCACCAGTTTTGAAAATTATCTAGATCGGATTGCAAGTCTAAATGGCAGGAAATGTCCTTATACTGCAGGCACAACTTAACATCATCTGCGTACATAAGTACGCGAGAATGACTTATAATTGCTGGAAGATCGTTAATAAATAATGTAAAAAGTAACGGACCCAGATGGCTCCCTTGTGGGACACCGGAGGTAACACGGAGAATTTCAGAAATTGAATTTTTAAAAAGGACCCTTTGTAACCTGCCATTTAGATAACTTGAAATCCATTTAAGCAGATCAACTGGAAAACCTAAAAGGACAAGTTTTTGAATAAGAAGTAAGTGATTTACAGAGTCAAATGCTTTACTAAAGTCAGTGTAAATGACGTCTGTTTGAAAACTACGATTGAAGCCTTTTATCACAAATGTAGTGAGCTCTAGAAGGTTTGTGATTGTGGATCTACGTTTTATAAATCCGTGTTGGCACGGAGAAATGATTGATCTGCAAAGGTGCTGCAAATGAGGAGTAATAATTTTTTCAAAAAGCTTAGGAATAGCTGACAACTTAGAAATACCTCTGTAGTTACTGGCTTCTAACTTATTACCTTTTTTGAGAAGAGGAATAACAAATGATTCCTTCCAAATATTTGGGAATTGGGAGGTTTCTAGAGATAAGGTAAACAACTTGTGAAGAGGTTTGCACAGGGCCTTAGCGCAATACCTAAGCACGCACCCAGGAATACCATCGGGCCCTGGCGAATAAACAGGCTTAATACGAAGAAGATCCAAAAGAAGAGAGCTTTCTGTTAAAGTGGGACAGAATATGAGGTTTGACTTGGGCATGGTGTAAGAATAAGGCTGAGATGAATAATCTAAAGTAGAGTAAGTCGTTTGAAAAAATTGGGCAAATATATCGGCTATTGCCTGATCTGTGGTTGCCGTCATGTTTTCGAACGACAGCGAGGAAGGAAAAGAATTAGATTTACGCTTGGTGTTAACAAAATTATAAAACTGTTTCGGGTCCTGAGAGAACTGGACCTTACAACGGTTTAAGTAACTATTATAACACTGAGCATTAAGCACGGTAAATCTTGACCGAGCACTTAAATATCTAGTAAAAACAGATTGAGAACCGGTATTTTTATATTTCCTAAAAAGTCTGGACTTTACATTTCTTAAGTGTGTCAACTCTTTGCTAAACCAAGGTGATTTATTGGAAGTTGACGTATAGTACCACGGAACACAGGAATTAAAAAATGAGTTTATTGCAGTGTAAAAAACATTAACTGCATCGGACATATTATTGCATAAGTAAAGATCAGACCAATTAAAGCCAGAAATTAAATTATTTAGCCTCAGAAAGTCTGCCTTGCGAAATCAATGTTTTCGTTTGGATTTTTCTGATTTTTCTTCTATAACGCTACCCGTATCAAATGAAAGTTCGATTGTTGGGTGATATGGATCTTCAGGTTGCGTGAGTGGTGCTACTCTGGACAGAAACACACCTTCAGGATTTGATACAAAACACAAATCAAGTAGGCGACCTAATGAATTTTGAACATGGTTTACTTGAGATAGAGATATGTCAAGCAGGCCATCAATAAAATCATGCTGTGCTATAGGTAGTAAAACATTCGATCCATCCTCAGTGGACCAAGTAACTCCAGGTATATTAAAATCACCTAGAACTATCAACTGATCCCTATCGGAGAGCTTATTTGCAACGGACTTAATAACGGATAGGTGATTTAAATAATCCGGAAGTTCAGACAACGGCGGAATATAAGAGCAAGTTATGTATATAAAGTTACCAGGAAGCGATAACTTTACACAAATAAATTCAATGGTATTGAATTCATCAAAAAATAACTCCTCAGACGGGAAGTTTGAATCAATTCCAATTAAGACTCCACCTCCACGTCTAGAGGGACGGTCATACCTATATATTGTGTACTTACCTGGAAAAACTTCGGAGTTAAAGATCTCCGGCTTTAACCAGGTTTCTGTGAACACAATAATATGAGATGCAAAGGAAAGGCTATCGGAATACAATTTAGTGAGTTTGCTACGCAAACCTCTTGCATTCTGATAGGAAAGAAGGAGGTTAGAAGTTAGTTTTTTGAAATTGGTACACTGGTTTGGCTTCGACTAGGAAGTTTTACTCCCACGGGCCCCTTCTTCTTTATCTTAGCCTCGAACTCTTTTACAACCATATTATCCGGCCAAAAGTCGCCCGAGCATATGGCTTCAAAAAGCTCGTTAGGGACAGTTATCTTGAAAGATGAAATGTCTCTAGCATAAGAAAACTTAAACTTTTCCACCTTTACACTATTACAATCGGCTTTAGTTTTGTCTTGTATATAAGACAATACATCAGAAGATGTTTGATCAGGGGAAAGCCGAGAAACGAAAATTAGTTTCTTTAGTGGAACCACTGTAAGGGATTTTGGTGGAGCAGACATTGTTTCTGCAAAACCAACTTGAGCCGGTTGTCCGGACTCAGTAGTCCCTTGTGGTGGTGATGCTACATTCTGAGAGATAAGTGGATCCACTAATTGTGAAACCACTCCGGACAAATCGGAATTCTTAGAAGTCCCTGGTTGCATGCATTCTGTAACGGATTGTTCGGATACCGAATCTTTTTAGCTGCTGATCTTAGCAACATTTGAGGGTTTGCTGAAATCAGCTGCTGATCCGCCGGAATGCTCTGTTGTTCTTTTGATTTCGGTTGCGGGGTGTTCCCCTTTTGCTCCTTACCACCAGCGGCCTTTTTGCGCTTAGGGGACTCTTCTAATAGCTTACGACTATTAAACTGCGAGTCCAGCGCAGATAGGAGATCATCAGCTCGGCGAAAACTATCTCTAGCCACTCCGAAACAGCTAATCAGTCCCATCAGGCCGCCTTTAGTTTGGCGCATGAACGATTTCATCTCGTTCGCAACCTCGACACAAGCGTCACAACAAAACTGCAAATTGGGCCCCTTTGAAAGGTCATCACTTGTCCGGCCAGTAAAACCGGCGCACTTGGTGTGCACCATATTTTCACACAGCCAGCAAGTCATATTAGACTGGTCAGCCCTGATTACGAGGCTGCATTTTTTGCAGAAGCAGACTAAATTTTTATTATTCATTTTATTTATTTACCACTGTACCAAGAAAGCGAAATTGAAATTTATAAGCGAGCAGTTATAAGTACCGCAAGAGCGCAGAAACTGCACGCTTAGAACTTTCAAAAGCAAAGAGAGCAAGAGAGCGGGAGTGTAAATAAGTTAAAGCATGCACAAAAGAGAAACGGCGGGGATATAGGAAAAGAAAACACAGATAAGAATTACGAAAAAACTAAAACAATTAATTAGTATTAAATACAAAGTGCACTCGCGAAGCGAACGGAGTTTAAATTTATGTTTAAATAAACCGGAAGCCAATTAGAATTGTTTTGATACCCACCGATGGGAATAAACGAAAACAAAATGCAAAATTCGAAGCGCAGAAAAAAAACACGACCGTTCACTTTGAAAGTCAAAGACGAATAAGTGGAATAAATCGTTTTGTTGTAGAAGAAATTAAAATATAACCAACGTATGACATCGAGTAATTCAATAACACTACAGGTAACTAATAATAGATATAAGATCAATATAACAACGGTAGCATAAGTAAAATATTTCATTTTTAAATTTCTCTTTAAGGATAGTATTGATATTTTGATTATAGAATTTATATATTATATGTACTTTTTCTTTTGAGGTGCATTTCAATTGTTTTTCTCATATTTTAATTGAGATTTTTAAATTTGCAGTAACCGCAAATCAAAGAAAAATAATAATGAAAAACAATAAAGGTGTTACTTCACTTATAACTCAAGAACGGCTGAACCGATTTAGCTGAAAATTGGCAGGGAGGTAGTTTAGAGCCAGGAGAAGGACATAGGATACTTATCCCGTTCGACAGCATTCTCGTGTGACTTGACATGTAACGTCAGTCACTATAAAACGTGGTATAACAAAAAAGAATCAGACTTGGAATAACAAAATTGACGTATAATGACAGCTTGGCTCTAAACTACCTCCCTGCCAATTTTCAGCTAAGTCGGTTCAGCCGTTCTTAAGTTATTAGTGAAGTAATTAACTCGAGTTTCTTTTATATATGTATATAGACGTCATTTGTATACGACAATCGCTGAAGCCATTATCTCTGCATCTACGCACATTATTCGCTATCTTATCCATGAAACCTGTGGCACAAATACAATGATAATATGTCAGAAGATATATTCAAGTCAGTTCCAGGAATCTCGATACTGAGATGAATGAGGAGATACATAATCGTGCTTTAGTCTTAATCGAAGATAAGATCTTTCTCTATGTGCGGTAATTTATTAATCGGGTTAGAAATGCCAGCACCATATCGTGAAAGGAATGACGCATTTAATAGAGAATTGGAACGGGAACGTGAATATGATCACCAGAAATTAGATTTAGTAGTTCAAACGAATGTACCCCTGTTGAATTACCAACAAAAGGAAGTTTATGATACTTTAATGAAGGCAATCGATGATGAAAATGGTAGTTTATATTTCCTAGATGCCCCTGGTGGAACTGGTAAGACATTCCTCATGTCATTAGTTTTAGCAACTGTTCGGGCGAGATCTAACATAGCGGTTGCAGTTGCTTCTTCTGGAATAGCAGCCACATTGTTAGAAGGATGCCGTACAGCTCATTCAGCATTCAAATTAACGTTAAGTCTTCAAACTATTGAAGTACCAACGTGTAATATTGCAAAACACTCAGCAATGACCAAAGTTTTAGCGGTATCGAAAATCATCATCTGGGACGAGTGCACAATGGCGCATAAACGTGCATTAGAAGCACTTAACCGAATATTAAAAGATTTACTCGAGATGTTTTGGAGGAGGAATGATTTTACTTTCTTGCGATTTCCGCCAAATACTGCCCGTAATTCCAAGATCTACGGCTGCCGACGAAATAAACGCTTGCCTCAAATCGTCAAATCTATGGCGCCATGATAAGAAACTGCAACTGACAACAAACATGAGAGTTACATTGCTTAATGATACATCTGCTGAAGATTTCTCGGAGCAATTCCTGACTATCGGTAATGGTCAAGTACCTGCCGATAAATCGATCGGGTTAATATCATTTCAAAATAATTTCTGTAAATTTGTCTCATCAAAAGACGAACTTATTAACAATTTATTTCCAGAAATTATTTCTAACTACAAAAATAATGAATGGTTGAGTGAGAGCGCAATTTTAGCGGCTAAGAATAAAGATGTAGATGACCTAAACTACATAATTCAAAATAAGATCATTAGAACAATGCATTCATTCATATCTATTGACTGCGTCACAAATAAAGATGAAGCCACCAACTATCCAATTGAATTTTTAAACTCTTTGGACGTGCCTGGCTTACCACCGCACAATTTACGCCTAAAGGTTGGCTCCGTAGTAATCATGCATCGAAAAATAAACCAACCAAAACTTTGCAACGGTACGCGTTTGGTGGTTAGAAAATTGATGAATAATGTATTTTACGCTACGATAATGATAGGAAAATTCAAAGGTGAGGAAGTTCTCATTCCGAGGATTCCGATGATCCCAACCGATATGCCGTTTGAATTCAAAAGACTTCAATTTCGGATACGTCTTGCATTTGCCATGACCATCAACAAATCACAAGGCCAATCCCTAAAAGTGGTTTAAATCTAGAACATTCATATTTTTCCCATGGTCAATTATATGTGGCATGTTCACGGGTCGGAAGACCATCTGCGTTGTTTGTTTTTGCACCTGATAATAAAACAAAAAATGTCGTGTATCACAAGGTACTTAAATGAGGAGCAACCTATGTACTAAAATAAAGAAATAATTATGAATGAAAAATCTGCTTATTTATTGACATTAAGACGGAACAAAGTTCGCCGGGTCAGCTAGTTATTAAATAAAAACAAGAAAGAAAAGCTAACTTCGGGCGGAGCCGAAGTTGATATACCCTTGCAGAATATTCTGTAAATTATATTCTTCAAAATTATTCATATGATGCTATCTTAATACTCATAAAAATCCCAACTTCCTAACTTTACAAACACCAAAATTATGGCATTTCCAATCGTTCAGTTATATGGCAGCTGAAGGATATAGTCGGCCGATCCTTTTAAAATTTGGTAGGTCAGATTGATTGACCAAAAATAAAACCCATAGAAAAACCCAACTTCCTAACTTTACAAACACCAAAGTTATGGATTTTCCGATCAATTAGTTATATGGCAACTATCGGATATGGTCGGCCGATCCTTATAAAATTTGGTACGTCGAATTGAATCGCCAAATGTAAAACCCATAGAAAATCCCAACTTCCTAACTTTACAAACACGAAAGTTATGGCATTTCCGATCAATCAGTTATATGGCAGCTATAAGATGTAGTCGGCCGATCCCGGCCGTTCCGACTTATATACTGCGTGCAAAGGAAAGAAGGGTGTGTGCAAAGTTTCAATTCGATAGCTTTAAAACTGAGAGACTAGTTTGCGTAGAAACAGACAGACGGACAGACAGACGGACATGGCTATATCAACTCAGGAGGTGATCCTGATCAAGAATATATATGTTTCCTTCACTGCGTTGCACACTTTTGACCAAAATTATAATACCCTCTGCTAGGGTATACAAATTATTTAACTAATCAATGATTACTTCTCCTTTACTTTATATAGAAATTTTAATATTTTCTTGTTGTTGTTATTGTTCAGAGATAAAGTTATTTTCACGTGTTGTTGTTAAATCAGGTTAATTTTCACGTGCTGTTGTTCTTAAAAATTTAAAGGTCACGATTTAGATTTTTTTTAGTTTTTCCGGCTCGAGGTCAACAATTGAAAAATGTTATAAATAAAAGTTTTTAATTTTTATTTTTAATATTTCCAATATATTTCGGTTGCACTTCGGCAACCGTCTTCAGGGCAACTATAATCAACATAAAAACATAAAATAACATAAATTTAGACAATATAAAACACAGCTTTAAAAATTATTACACCTACATAATTTTACACGTCTGCACCGTCGGACGTGGAGATTAATACTAGTTGTTATTAAGTAAGTGTCTGTAAATGTGAGCGCAATTTTCAACGTCTGTTTTGTAGTTCAGTCTTATGCTTGTGGGTGTGTTTGTTATATGTAACATTTCTATGGTGAAGCGTTTTTTGTAATGTTGTTCTTGTTCCAAAATAGTCGTTGCTTCAAAATTTGGTGAGTGACCGCTGGTTTTACAGTGGGCCATAAGTGCTGTTTTTTGTATATTAGCTTGGTGTCTTAATTTGAAGTCTGATCTGTGTTGTGATATTCGAGTTTTTAGTTTGGATTTAGTTGTTCCTACATATATACTGTCACATTTTTCATTTATATCTCCATTGCATGGTATTTTATATACCACATTGTTTTTGTCAAACATTTGTATTTTGGACTTGGTCTTGTTGAATATTGGTCGTAGGGTATTGTTGGGCTTGTGTGCTATTGTTATTTTTTGTTTATTGTAAAATTCTGACTTTTTAAGGCGTTCTGATAGTCTTGGTATATATGTTACGGACATGTATTGTGTAGGTTCTCTACATTTTGTTTTTTGTTCCATGTTTTGGTGTCTTTTAATTAAAGTTCTAATTAGATGGTTTGGGAAGTCGTTGTCCTTTAAAATTTGTCTTATTTCATTTTTGGTTTCTTCATGAAAAATGTTGTCCGAAATGGCTAGCATCCGTTGTATACAACCTACCGCTGTACTGATTATCATTGTTTTAGGGTGTTTTGAGTTAAAGTTTATGATTCGTCCTGATGCTGTTGGTTTTTTATACCACTTTAGTTTTAGAATGTTCCCTTGTCTGTGAACCATTGAGTCCAAATATGCTAGTCCTCCATCTTCTTCCTGTTCCATTGTGAATTTTATATTTTTATTGAAAGAGTTTAAAGCGTCAAGTGTGTTTTGTATTTCGTCTTCTTTTACTATTGCGAATAAATCATCCACATACTTCGTCAAAAGTCTTGGTTTGTGTCCTAGTTTTTTCAAAGTGTTGTCTAATAGCTCTTCCATTACTATGTCTGCAATTATTGGTGAAGCAGGGGATCCCATCGGCATTCCTTTTAGTTGTGTGTATATATCGTCATTAAATTTAAAATATCTGTTGTCTTGTATGCAAAATTGTACTATGTCCATAAACATTTTTTTCGGCATATTTGTGTGTTCTTTTATTTTTGTCCATTTTTCTCTAATTGTGTCTAGTGCAAGGTCTATAGGTATGCTGGGAAATAGTGAGACTACATCAAATGATATTAATTTTTCATCATCACAGATGTAAGTGTTGTTGATCCTTTCTTTGAATTCTACTGAGTTTTTGATGTTGTAGTTGGAGTCTATGGTGATGTTCTTTAGTATGTTTGAAATATATTTACAAAGTCCGTGTGATGGTGATCCTATAGATGAACATATGGGTCTTAATGGAGTCCCTTCCTTGTGGATTTTTGGTAGTCCGTATATGCGTGGTGGTAATGCCGTTGTCGTGACTAACTTATTCCTTTCGCTCCGTGAAATAAGTCCTTTTGTTAATAGATTTTCCGCTAATTCATTGTTTCTTGTTTGAAGTTTCGATGTTATATCCTTTCGTAAAATCCGATATGTGTTCCTTTCCTCCAATATGTTATTCATTTTTTGATTGTAAGTATCTTTGTCCATAGCAACTGTCTTGTTTCCTTTGTCAGAAGTTAAAATTAGTATTTCGTCATTTTCCTTTAAAAATTTTCGTGTCTGCCCCACTGTGTCTAGTATTGCGCGATCTATTGCACTTTCCCGAACCGACGTCATATAATCTTTAATAAGTAAAGAGAATTTAGTGCGTGACTCTTCTTGTTGCTCTTTACCTATAAGAGTTTGCACTAATTCCTCTCCGTCCGCTATATACAGGGTTGCCCATATTCGACGGACCCATCTGACGACGCCATAACTTTGACAAGATGCCAGATCGCTTAATGACATACGCGTTTAAGCGTCAGTCCAAGCAGATTTTACCATGGAACAATACACGCCACGCGAGCGCTCTGAAATAGTTGAAATTTACATTCAACAGAACAAGTCAATTGTGAAAACTCAACGTGCTTTTAAAAATTAAAAAATGTGAAAGTGGCCTTCTAAGAACACCATTAAGCGTTTATACGAAAAAATTTACGACTGGTGAGGCTCTTTCTAATCCGAAGAGGCCAAATAAAAGTCGACCAAGGCGATCGGACGAGAATATCGCTGGTACGAGCCAGTGTTGAGAGGTCCCCAAGAACATCCCAAAACGCCGTTCTCAGCAGTTGGGCATGGCTCGGTCCACTTTTTGTGATGCCATTATTCGTCGAAAGCGTATGAGGCAGTTCTGGTTTCAACAAGACGGCGCTCCACCGCACACAAGTCGCATAACAATCGATTTTCTGAAGAAATTGTTTCCGGGCCGTTTGATGTCGAAAAGTGGTGATTTGGACTGGCCACCGCGTTCGCCCGATTTGACGCCGCCTGACTTCTTCTTTGGGGATATTTGAAGTCAGGTTTACGTTAACAAGCCAAGGACCCTAGAAGAGCTCAAGGACAACATTCGTGAAGAAATAGCCGCTATTCCGGCCGAAATGTTGGCGAAAACGATGGAAAATGCTGCAAAAGGGCACAATACGCCATCAACGCCAGAGGCGGCCATTTGAAGATATCATATTCAAAAATTGATGTAAACAAATCTACTTGGAACAAATTAAATGATTAAGATTGCCAACCGCCAAATTTTTTTTTTTCTTTGATTTTTTAAAAAACATGGGTCCGTCGAATATGGCAACCCTGTACTTGAAGAGAGGGAAATTCTTCTTCTCTATTGGTATCGCGAACTTTGGACCCTTTGCAAGAAGTGCTTTCACGTCTGGCGGGAACTCCACATTCGTTTTGTTGACAAACCAATCGTTCGTTTTGTTGTTGTTTGTGAATATATTATTCCGTTCCTTTTGTAGTCTTCTATACTTCCTCTCATGTCTCTCTTTCAATGTTGTTGTTAGTTTATTCGCGACGTTTCTCTCGCTCTTCATAAACATTTGTAAGTCAGCTGAGTTTAACTGCCTCTCCAGAATTTCTTTGGTTTCCTTTACCCTTTTGTTTAGTTCCTTCATTAAGTCATGTCTGTGTTTTATTATAATGTTTAGTACTTTCTTGTGGAATATATGTGAATGTCTAGCTAAGGCTCTTCTTATGTCTGATGTGCGTCATTGTCAATATAAATAGCTTATTACATTTAGTTGTATTCTTTAAAAATTTGGAATTAACTGGGACTTTCTACATTTTAACAAAAAGATAATACCAGCTTTTAATTTTACTTGTTTTTTATATGTTGTCTGGAATTTGTTTATTATGTCCTTGTAGTTGTTATAGTGGTTTTTAATATGCGTATATCCATGTTTGTGTTGGTGTATACGTACGGCGTGCCTTCCGTTTTTTGTAATTTTGTTTGTAGGCGACCTTTGATGTATGTTTGAATTTTTTAGTTTTTCCGGCTCGAGGTCAACAATTGAAAAATGTTATAAATAAAAGTTTTTAATTTTTATTTTTAATATTTCCAATATATTTCGGTTGCACTTCGGCAACCGTCTTCTGGGCAACTATAATCAACATAAAAACATAAAATAACATAAATTTAGACAATATAAAACACAGCTTTAAAAATTATTACACCTACATAATTTTACACGTCTGACGTCGGACGTGGAGATTAATACTAGTTGTTATTAAGTAAGTGTCTGTAAATGTGAGCGCAATTTTCAACGATTTAGTTTCACTTGTTGTTGTATTTATTGGTCGATACGGCTCCTCTGGACAGCAGGGGCTGCGGCCGGTAACTAACACTTGGTTCCACTAGCCGGTAATCAAAATATGGGTCTCCGTAGGCAGGGAAGATCTTCGCTTCGCTGGTCGGTATAGAGGTCTAGAGCTCCTGTGGCCGAAGTGGATGATGCGGCACTTGAGGTTGGTCGTGGAAGGGGCGCTCCGTTGGCTAAGAAGGTTCGTAATTAGGTACAAAGTGCCAGAAACTAACAAAATATATTTTATTAGGTTTCTGCGTACCTGTAGTCTGGCAATTGAAAACTCCAATGGATGGTTTATAAACTTCGGATTAACTTGGTTGCTAAGTCCACGTCTAGTCGGCTGAAGATCTGGACGGAAAAGATTTCGGGCAGCGAGAAGATAGCTGCGGTTGAACTTAGCCCAGACTTGAATTTTTATTCGACAGGGCGCCTAAATCAATTCGGCCAATATATGGTCGGTTAGTAACAAGCGCTACTACATTTCCACCCCGCTAAAATCACGCTTTGGGCACAACAAGAGGGATACACGCTTCACTAACAACTACTGCTTAAGGTCCTTAGCATGGTATTTTCCTACTAGGTTTCCTTGCATATCTTCGATTTCGTAATAAGCGGATACAAGTTTCTTTCTTATTCGACCTTTAATAAAAAGCTGGCTCGCTTAACATTAAAGACTTTAGCGAAACAACTTTGCTCAAGCTATGGCGAAATATTTCCTGGCCTACTACATACGAAACTTCTTGACTATGTAAATTATAAGCCTTTTAATTACGGCTGTGCTGTTTTTGCATGCTTTGTGTGGCCTGCTTTCTTATAATATCGAAAGAGTCGTCCTTTTTGAAGGAAACTGACCGGTATTCGAGCATGCATAAGCGTCAAATTAGTTCATAGTAGTAGTAGTGGAATAAATCGTTTTGTTGTAGAAGAAATTAAAATATAACCAACGCATGACATCGAGTAATTCAATAACACTACAGGTAACTAATAATAGATATAAGATCAATATAACAACGGTAGCATAAGTAAAATATTTCATTTTTAAATTTCTCTTTAAGGATAGTATTGATATTTATACCCGTTACTCGTAGAGTAAAAGGGTATATTGTATTTGCAAAAGTATGTAACAGCTAGAAGGAAGCGTTCCGACCCTATAAAGTATATATTTTGATCAGGTCACTAGCCGAGTCGATATAGCCGTCTGTCAGTCTGTCTGTCCGTATGAACGCTGAGATCTCGGAAACTATAAAAGCTAGAAGATTGGCATTTTGCATGCAGATTCTAGGAGTTCCTACGCAGCGCAAGTTTGTTTCAAAAAGGTGCCACGCCCCCTTTAACGCCCACAATCGCTTATATACGATTTTAAAAATTTAAATATTTCGGAAAAGTAAAAATGCACTTTTATTGTGTTTATCAATACCTATCGAAATGTTGAAGAAATTTTTCAAATCGGACCATTCGTTAAAAAGTTATGCGTGATCAAAGTTTCTATCTCCATCTCCCTCGCACTCCCTTTACCTGAGTAACGGGTATCTGATTGTCGGGGCACCCGACTATAGCGTTCTCTCTTGTTTGATTATAGAATTTATATATTATATGTACTTTTTCTTTTGAGGTGCATTTCAATTGTTTTTCTTACTTTAATTGGTAGATCAATAACTCATATTTTAATTGAGATTTTTAAATTTGCCGTAACCGCAAATCAAAGAAAAATAATAATGAAAAATAATAAAGGTGTTACTTCACTTATAACTCAAGAACGGCTGAACCGATTTAGCTGAAAATTGGCAGGGAGGTAGTTTAGAGCCAGGAGATGGACATAGGAGGCTTGTTGATGAAAATTTTCGGTATCCATTTTCATATGGCCACTCGTGCTTTCGCGATTTCTTTTTATTGGTCGATTAGGAGCATTAGCCCCATTTTGTTGTGATTGATATTTTATAGGATTCCTAACCTAATTTAATTTTTGTTGAAATTCTTGTTTTGTTGCTTGATATAATGGGTGGTTTTCATAAAAAGTTTCGCTGTTATTTTTATTATAATTAGGCTTATGTTGGACTTGAGATGTACTAGCCTGTTGCTTATATTGATTTGGGGAAATATTATTCTGCTGTCTGTATTGGTTTTGGGAATTATAGTTTTGTTGTTTATAAGTATTTTGTTGGGGTTGAGACTTTCTCTTATCTTGGTTTTGACTTTGTGAATTCTTTGTTCGATCTGAATAAAATGTTTCATAACAACCTTCTTGTTGTGCTACACATTTTAGTTATTAGCATTAGTAATATCATACCTAGCCAATGTCATAAAAAGTCTGTCTGGCAATGTTTTCATAATAACATCTTTAACTGTATTATTAAGAGCATTTGTGTATAAAATTGTATTTGAAGCGTTATTTTCTAAGGCTAATTTATTAAATATTCAAAAGATTTGGACTCCATGTCCTCAACAAACTTACGTATACACAAAGGGGATGTTATACAGACGTCTTAGTAGTTCTTCGCAGGGCGTCTGGGTTTTATATTCGTTGATGAGGGCGTTCCTTAAATCTCTCCAGCATCTGGTTGTTGATAGTTGAGATATCCTCTGGCCATCTCCGTGAAGCTGCATTTCAATCGCACTGAAGAATACCCTCGGCTGGCGTATACATGTTGTAGGGTACAACTCCAGGATGAAATCTATCCTCCTGATGAACGGGCTGAGTTCGAGCGTGTTGCCTCCAAATTGCGGCACTTGCCTGATTTGGTTCTGGGCTTGATTTAGATGGTTTTCTGACAACAAAAGCACTGGTCCTGCCATTTTTGATTTTCTATTTAGTTTTATAAATTTTTCACAATTTTAAAGGTTTTGTATTATGAATTTGATTTAAAATTGTTATACCACTGGTGGGGAGAACTAAGGTGTTTTATTTTTAAGTAACCCTTGTGTTACGAACAAAGGCACTAACTTTTACAATAAAACGGGTTTTTGCATTGGGAGAAAGAACTTTATTGATAAATTGAGAGTGTCCAAAATGAGAGCACTGAGCATGAGAGCGATCTAGGTTTGAGCTGCGTCTGCAATTTTACAGTATTGGGGGATAAAAGCTTTTTTGAGTTTGGGGACATTTGTTTATAATGCAAGAGGATGTTTATATTAATTGGCGACTCTTGGGAGCCGCTGATTTTGGGTGTGACAAATGCGTAATGTAAAATATGTTCATGTGGTAGATATGTGGGTGTGGGTATGTTACTTTATGTGGTAGATATGTGGGTATGTTACCATATATAATATTACTAACTTTACAAACACCAAAGTTATGGCATTTCTGATCGTTCACTTATATGTCAGCTATAGGATATAGTCGGCCGATCCCGGCTGTTTCGACTTATATTCTGCGTGCAAAGGAACAGAAGGGTGTGTGCAAAGTTTCAATTCGATATCTTTAAAACTGAGAGACTAGTTTGCATAGAAACAGACAGACGGACAGACAGACGGACAGACGGACATGCTTATATCAACTCAGGAGGTGATCCTGATCAAGAATATATATACTTTATAGGGTCGGAAATGTCTCCTTCACTGCGTTGCAAACTTTTGACTAAAATTATAATACCCTCTGCAAGGGTATACAAAAATATATATTAAAAACAACCGAATGTAAAGAGAGAACGAAAACAGAGTAAGGGGTTTTCGAACGGATAGGGAACCAATTCAATAAGAATAACGTTTGACCTCAGTCTTAATCGGAATGTTTTATGCCAGTCTATAAAGCTTGCCGTAGGCTATAGCTTTTATTTACCTCAACCTAAGTCCAGCCGAAGGATCTCTATAAAATTAATTAGCCTGATGTAGTTTCTTTTGAATCGGGTAACAACGCTGTTTTTAACTCCACAATCCAGGATAAAAAACTACAAGTTTAAAAATGGAAAACCAAAACTAACTTGTACGATTATTATTTATTTTATTATTTTTTCTCTTATTTAATTCGAGCCGGCCGGATCAGGCCCCATGCTGAGCGCAGAATATTATTGTAGCATATAACGTACAGGTACTGAAAGGATCATTTACCCGTTACAACGAACGGATGGTCGAGAGTCCTATTTTAGCAGAGCATGTGCAAATGCTTCTATATTCGCTTGCTTTTGGCGAACATTAAAGGCCCTACATCCTTCGAGTCCCTACGTACTGTGGATGATGTGCTGCGCGCCACTTTTCGGGAGCCTTGCCAACGTTTAAATTTGCTTGAAAACGACACACATTGGGACTCAAAACTCGCTGATGCCACTGTTTCTCTTTCTGGAACAAATCAAGTTCGTAAATTATTTGCAATAATCATTGGATGATATGCGAGCTTTGGAGGCAGTTGACCGAACGATAAATAATTTACAGTGTGATTCGAAACTATTTGATATTAAAATTTTGATATTGCTGTTTCGTAAAACGCTTGTGGCAACATGTCAAGAAGTTGAAATTAACCACGAACATGAGAGTCACATTGCAGAATGACCCATCCAACTGCTGGCACTTGGCAAAATTCCTGTTGATGTTCCGACTGTATTAATATCGTTCCCGGCAAATTTTTGCGAGTTCACATCGTCAGAAGAGGAACTTATTAACAGAGTGTTCCCCGACATTGCCCAAAATTATAAAAATATCGATTGTTTTAGAGAACAGGCAATACTAGCAGCAGAGAACAAGGACGTAGATAATTTGAATTACATTATTCAAAATCAATTCGATGGATAAATGCATTCATACAGTTCCGTTGACCCACGAGGATGACGCGACGAACTATCCGACAGAAATTTTAAATTCGCGTGATGTGCCAGGAACTCCACCGCATAATTTGCAACCGGCATGTGTACTTTTACTTATCGAGGTGCATTTCAATTGCTTTTCTTACTTTAATTAGAAGGTCAATAACTTATATTTTAATTGAGATTTTTTAATATTTAAACCTATAAAAATTCAGAAACCGCAAATCAAAATAATAAGGAAAAATAATAAAGGTGTTAGGTTGACTTACAGAAATCCATGACTCCCTTAGCGATCCAACACTTGGGGCTCCGCTAATCAAAAAATCCGGTAATCAAAAAATGCGTCTTCGCAGGCTGGGAAATTTCTTGGGCTTCGCTGGCTGGTATTGAAGGTCGGGAGCTGCGGTGGTCGAAGTGGATTATGTGGCACTTGAGGTTGGCCGTGGCCCGAGGGGTGCTGTTGTGTGTTCCAATTAATGTGATCCGATTAAATTCTTTAGTTAAGTATTTTGAGAAGTAACCTTATGGTTGAATATACCTTTATTGAATGATTCCTAATACTATTAAAATTGTTCGTATACCTAAAAAGAACGCAGCTGCGCCGCCAGAGACGCCGGCAATGCATCGGTCAGTGCTTATGAATAAATTTATGTATAAGTAGCGGCTGGCGAAGAGTCGCCGCGGCAGAGGGGAGTTATTATGTTCACATCGTGACAGAGCCGTCGCGCATGTAAATAAGCCGACTAAGCACTGCCCAGTACCATTGCACTCAACGGCGATCATATTACCGGGCACTCGGGAACTGTTTTTGTACTTTGATTTGTGTGCATATGTATTGTGACCAAGTGCTACAATGTGTTTGTAATAATATTAATTCATATCGAAAAAACCGAAGTGGTTTTCAACAGACAAGCCACTGAAACTTTTAACGACAAAACTCCAACTATGTTAAAGCCAATAAACCAATTGCAAAAAAAAAAAAAAAAAAAAGCTACTCTGATCGTAACATTGAGGAGTTTCTGACGCTCTGCTTCCATCCCCGTAGATAGCTGATGAGTCTGAGGTGACGTGCAGACGAAACTAGCTAGTCCTATCATAGTCGGGTTCACTCCCTAGGGAGTGTAAGTGTGATGAAAGTTAAGTGGAATAAATCGTTTTGTTGTAGAAGAAATTAAAATATAACCAACGTATGACATCGAGTAATTCAATAACACTACAGGTAACTAATAATAGATATAAGATCAATATAACAACGGTAGCATAAGTAAAATATTTCATTTTTAAATTTCTCTTTAAGGATAGTATTGATATTTTAATTATAGAATTTATATATTATATGTACTTTTTCTTTTGAGGTGTATTTCAATTGTTTTTCTCATATTTTAATTGAGATTTTTAAATTTGCAGTAACCGCAAATCAAAGAAAAATAATAATGAAAAACAATAAAGGTGTTACTTCACTTATAACTCAAGAACGGCTGAACCGATTTAGCTGAAAATTGGCAGGGAGGTAGTTTAGAGTCAGGAGAAGGACATAGGATACTTTATCCCGTTCGACAGCATTCTCGTGTGACTTGACATGTAACGTCAGTCACTATAAAACGTGGTATAACAAAAAAGAATCAGACTTGGAATAACAAAATTGACGTATAATGACAGCTTGGCTCTAAACTACCTCCCTGCCAATTTTCAGCTAAGTCGGTTCAGCCGTTCTTAAGTTATTAGTGAAGTAACTAACACGAGTTTCTTTTATATATGTATATAGACGTCATTTGTATACGACAATCGCTGAAGCCATTATCTCTGCATCTACGCACATTATTCGCTATCTTATCCATGAAACCTGTGGCACAAATACAATGATAATATGTCAGAAGATATATTCAAGTCAGTTCCAGGAATCTCGATACTGAGATGAATGAGGAGATACATAATCGTGCTTTAGTCTTAATCGAAGATAAGATCTTTCTCTATGTGCGGTAATTTATTAATCGGGTTAGAAATGCCAGCACCATATCGTGAAAGGAATGACGCATTTAATAGAGAATTGGAACGGGAACGTGAATATGATCACCAGAAATTAGATTTAGTAGTTCAAACGAATGTACCCCTGTTGAATTACCAACAAAAGGAAGTTTATGATACTTTAATGAAGGCAATCGATGATGAAAATGGTAGTTTATATTTCCTAGATGCCCCTGGTGGAACTGGTAAGACATTCCTCATGTCATAAGTTTTAGCAACTGTTCGGGCGAGATCTAACATAGCGGTTGCAGTTGCTTCTTCTGGAATAGCAGCCACATTGTTAGAAGGATGCCGTACAGCTCATTCAGCATTCAAATTAACGTTAAATCTTCAAACTATTGAAGTACCAACGTGTAATATTGCAAAACACTCAGCAATGACCAAAGTTTTAGCGGTATCGAAAATCATCATCTGGGACGAGTGCACAATGGCGCATAAACGTGCATTAGAAGCACTTAACCGAATATTAAAAGATTTACTCGAGATGTTTTGGAGGAGGAATGATTTTACTTTCTTGCGATTTCCGCCAAATACTGCCCGTAATTCCAAGATCTACGGCTGCCGACGAAATAAACGCTTGCCTCAAATCGTCAAATCTATGGCGCCATGTGAAGAAACTGCAACTGACAACAAACAAGAGAGTTACATTGCTTAATGATACATCTGCTGAAGATTTCTCGGAGCAATTCCTGACTATCGGTAATGGTCAAGTACCTGTCGATAAATCGATCGGATTAATATCATTTCAAAATAATTTCTGTAAATTTGTCTCATCAAAAGACGAACTTATTAACAATTTATTTCCAGAAATTATTTCTAACTACAAAAATAATGAATGGTTGAGTGAGAGCGCAATTTTAGCGGCTAAGAATAAAGATGTAGATGACCTAAACTACATAATTCAAAATAAGATCATTAGAACAATGCATTCATTCAAATCTATTGACTGCGTCACAAATAAAGATGAAGCCACCAACTATCCAATTGAATTTTTAAACTCTTTGGACGTGCCTGGCTTACCACCGCACAATTTACGCCTAAAGGTTGGCTCCGTAGTAATCATGCATCGAAAAATAAACCAACCAAAACTTTGCAACGGTACGCGTTTGGTGGTTAGAAAATTGATGAATAATGTATTTTACGCTACGATAAAGATAGGAAAATTCAAAGGCGAGGAAGTTCTCATTCCGAGGATTCCGATGATCCCAACCGATATGCCGTTTGAATTCAAAAGACTTCAATTTCGGATACGTCTTGCATTTGCCATGACCATCAACAAATCACAAGGCCAATCCCTAAAAGTGGTTTAAATCTAGAACATTCATATTTTTCCCATGGTCAATTATATGTGGCATGTTCACGGGTCGGAAGACCATCTGCGTTGTTTGTTTTTGCACCTGATAATAAAACAAAAAATGTCGTGTATCACAAGGTACTTAAATGAGGAGCAACCTATGTACTAAAATAAAGAAATAATTATGAATGAAAAATCTGCTTATTTATTGACATTAAGACGGAACAAAGTTCGCCGGGTCAGCTAGTTATTAAATAAAAACAAGAAAGAAAAGCTAACTTCGGGCGGAGCCGAAGTTGATATACCCTTGCAGAATATTCTGTAATACTCATAAAAATCCCAACTTCCTAACTTTACAAACACCAAAGTTATGGCATTCCTAATCGTTCAGTTATATGGCAGCTGAAGGATATAGTCGGCCGATCCTTATAAAATTTGGTAGGTCAGATTGATTGACCAAAAATAAAACCCATAGAAAAACCCAACTTCCTAACTTTACAAACACCAAAGTTATGGATTTTCCGATCAATCAGTTATATGGCAACTATCGGATATGGTCGGCCGATCCTTATAAAATTTGGTACGTCGAATTGAATCGCCAAATGTGAAACCCATAGAAAATCCCAACTTCCTAACTTTACAAACACGAAAGTTATGGCATTTCCGATCAATCAGTTATATGGCAGCTATAAGATGTAGTCGGCCGATCCCGGCCGTTCCGACTTATATACTGCGTGCAAAGGAAAGAAGGGTGTGTGCAAAGTTTCAATTCGATAGCTTTAAAACTGAGTTTGCGTAGAAACAGACAGACGGACAGACAGACGGACATGGCTATATCAACTCAGGAGGTGATCCTGATCCTTCACTGCGTTGCACACTTTTGACCAAAATTATAATACCCTCTGCTAGGGTATACAAATTATTTAACTAATCAATGATTACTTCTCCTTTACTATAGAAATTTTAATATTTTCTTGTTGTTGTTATTGTTCAGAGATAAAGTTATTTTCACGTGTTGTTGTTAAATCAGGTTAATTTTCACGTGCTGTTGTTCTTAAAAATTTAAAGGTCACGATTTAGTTTCACTTGTTGTTGTATTTATTGGTCGATACGGCTCCTCTGGACAGCAGGGGCTGCGGCCGGTAACTAACACTTGGTTCCACTAGCCGGTAATCAAAATATGGGTCTCAGTAGGCAGGGAAAGATCTTCGGCTTCGCTGGTCGGTATAGAAGGTCTAGAGCTCCTGTGGCCGAAGTGGATGATGCGGCACTTGAGGTTGGTCGTGGCACGAGGGGCGCTCCGTTGGCTAAGAAGGTTCGTAATTAGGTACAAAGTGCCAGAAACTAACAAAATATATTTTATTAGGTTTCTGCGTACCTGTAGTCTGGCAATTAAAAACTCCAATGGATGGTTTATAAACTTCGGATTAACTTCGGGTTGCTAAGTCCACGTCTAGTCGGCTGAAGATCTGGACGGAAAAGATTTCGGGCAGCGAGAAGATAGCTGCGGTTGAACTTAGCCCAGACTTGAATTTTTATTCGACAGGGCGCCTAAATCAAATTCGGCCAATATATGGCTCGGTTAGTAACAAGCGCTACTACAATTTCCACCCCGCTAAAATCACGCTTGTGGGCACAACAAGAGGGATACACGCTTGGCACTAACAACTACTGCTTAAGGTCCTTAGCATGGTATTTTCCTACTAGGTTTCCTTGCATATCTTCGATTTCGTAATAAGCGGATACAAGTTTCTTTCTTATTCGACCTTTAATAAAAAGCTGGCTCGCTTAACATTAAAGACTTTAGACTTTGCTCAAAGCTATGGCGAAATATTTCCTGGCCTACTACATACGAAACTTCTTGACTATGTAAATTATAAGCCTTTTAATTACGGCTGTGCTGTTTTTGCATGCTTTGTGTGGCCTGCTTTCTTATAATATCGAAAGAGTCGTCCTTTTTGAAGGAAACTGACCGGTATTCGAGCATGCTTAAGCGTCAAATTAGTTCATAGTAGTAGTAGTGGAATAAATCGTTTTGTTGTAGAAGAAATTAAAATATAACCAACGTATGACATCGAGTAATTCAATAACACTACAGGTAACTAATAATAGATATAAGATCAATATAACAACGGTAGCATAAGTAAAATATTTCATTTTTAAATTTCTCTTTAAGGATAGTATTGATATTTATACCCGTTACTCGTAGAGTAAAAGGGTATATTGTATTCGTGCAAAAGTATGTAACAGCTAGAAGGAAGCGTTTCCGACCCTATAAAGTATATATATTCTTGATCAGGGTCACTAGCCGAGTCGATATAGCCGTCTGTCAGTCTGTCTGTCCGTATGAACGCTGAGATCTCGGAAACTATAAAAGCTAGAAGATTGGCATTTTGCATGCAGATTCTAGGAGTTCCTACGCAGCGCAAGTTTGTTTCAAAAAGGTGCCACGCCCCCTTTAACGCCCACAATCGCTTATATACGATTTTAAAAATTTAAATATTTCGGAAAAGTAAAAATGCACTTTTATTGTGTTTATCAATACCTATCGAAATGTAGAAGAAATTTTTCAAATCGGACCATTCGTTAAAAAGTTATGCGTGATCAAAGTTTCTATCTCCATCTCCCTCGCACTCCCTTTACCTGAGTAACGGGTATCTGATTGTCGGGGCACCCGACTATAGCGTTCTCTCTTGTTTGATTATAGAATTTATATATTATATGTACTTTTTCTTTTGAGTTGCATTTCAATTGTTTTTCTTACTTTAATTGGTAGATCAATAACTCATATTTTAATTGAGACTTTTAAATTTGCCGTAACCGCAAATCAAAGAAAAATAATAATGAAAAATAATAAAGGTGTTACTTCACTTATAACTCAAGAACGGCTGAACCGATTTAGCTGAAAATTGGCAGGGAGGTAGTTTAGAGCCAGGAGATGGACATAGGATACTTTATCCCGTTCGACAGCATTCCCGTGTGACTTGACATGTAACATCAGTCACTATAAAACGTGGTATAACAAAAAATCAGACTTGGAATAACAAAATTGACGTATAATGACAGCTTCTCTTGGCTCTAAACTACCTCCCTGCCAATTTTCAGCTCAGTCGGTTCAGCCGTTCTTAAGTTATTAGTGAAGTAACTAACACGAGTTTCTTTTATATATGTATATAGACGTCATTTTTATACGACAATCGCTGAACCCATTATCTCTGCATCTACGCACATTATTCGCTATCTTAATTTCGACATGTTTTCCATCAAACCCATGAAACCTGTGGCACAAATACAATGATAATATGTCAGAAGATATATTCAAGTCAGTTCCAGGAATCTCGATACTGAGATGAATGAGGAGATACATAATCGTGCTTTAGTCTTAATCGAAGATAAGATCTTTCTCTATGTGCGGTAATTTATTAATCGGGTTAGAAATGCCAGCACCATATCGTGAAAGGAATGACGCATTTAATAGAGAATTGGAACGGGAACGTGAATATGATCACCAGAAATTAGATTTAGTAGTTCAAACGAATGTACCCCTGTTGAATTACCAACAAAAGGAAGTTTATGATACTTTAATGAAGGCAATCGATGATGAAAATGGTAGTTTATATTTCCTAGATGCCCCTGGTGGAACTGGTAAGACATTCCTCATGTCATTAGTTTTAGCAACTGTTCGGGCGAGATCTAACATAGCGGTTGCAGTTGCTTCTTCTGGAATAGCAGCCACATTGTTAGAAGGATGCCGTACAGCTCATTCAGCATTCAAATTAACGTTAAATCTTCAAACTATTGAAGTACCAACGTGTAATATTGCAAAACACTCAGCAATGACCAAAGTTTTAGCGGTATCGAAAATCATCATCTGGGACGAGTGCACAATGGCGCATAAACGTGCATTAGAAGCACTTAACCGAATATTAAAAGATTTACTCGAGATGTTTTGGAGGAGGAATGATTTTACTTTCTTGCGATTTCCGCCAAATACTGCCCGTAATTCCAAGATCTACGGCTGCCGACGAAATAAACGCTTGCCTCAAATCGTCAAATCTATGGCGCCATGATAAGAAACTGCAACTGACAACAAACATGAGAGTTACATTGCTTAATGATACATCTGCTGAAGATTTCTCGGAGCAATTGCTGACTATCGGTAATGGTCAAGTACCTGCCGATAAATCGATCGGGTTAATATCATTTCAAAATAATTTCTGTAAATTTGCCTCATCAAAAGACGAACTTATTAACAATTTATTTCCAGAAATTATTTCTAACTACAAAAATAATGAATGGTTGAGTGAGAGCGCAATTTTAGCGGCTAAGAATAAAGATGTAGATGACCTAAACTACATAATTCAAAATAAGATTATTAGAACAATGCATTCATTCATATCTATTGACTGCGTCACAAATAAAGATGAAGCCACCAACTATCCAATTGAATTTTTAAACTCTTTGGACGTGCCTGGCTTACCACCGCACAATTTACGCCTAAAGGTTGGCTCCGTAGTAATCATGCATCGAAAAATAAACCAACCAAAACTTTGCAACGGTACGCGTTTGGTGGTTAGAAAATTTGATGAATAATGTATTTTACGCTACGATAATGATAGGAAAATTCAAAGGTGAGGAAGTTCTCATTCCGAGGATTCCGATGATCCCAACCGATATGCCGTTTGAATTCAAAAGACTTCAATTTCGGATACGTCTTGCATTTGCCATGACCATCAACAAATCACAAGGCCAATCCTTAAAAGTTTGTGGTTTAAATCTAGAACATTCATATTTTTCCCATGGTCAATTATATGTGGCATGTTCACGGGTCGGAAGACCATCTGCGTTGTTTGTTTTTGCACCTGATAATAAAACAAAAAATGTCGTGTATCACAAGGTACTTAAATGAGGAGCAACCTATGTACTAAAATAAAGAAATAATTATGAATGAAAAATCTGCTTATTTATTGACATTAAGACGGGACAAAGTTCGCCGGGTCAGCTAGTTATTAAATAACAAGAGAGAACGGAATAGTCGGGTGCCCCGACTATCAGATACCCGTTACTCAGGTAAAGGGAGTGCGAGGGAGATGGAGATAGAAACTTTGATCACGCATAACTTTTTAACGAATGGTCCGATTTGAAAAGTTTCTTTTACATTTCGATAGGTATTGATAAACACAATAAAAGTGCATTTTTACTTTTCCGAAATATTTAAATTTTTAAAATCGTATATTTGCTATTGTGGGCGTTAAAGTGGTCGTGGCACCTTTTTGAAACAAACTTGCGCTGCGTAGGAACTCCTAGAATCTGCATGCAAAATGCCAATCTTCTAGCTTTTATAGTTTCCGAGATCTCAGCGTTCATACGGACGGACAGACAGACGGACAGACAGACGGACATGGCTATATCGACTCGGCTAGTGACCCTGATCAAGAATATATATACTTTATAGGGTCGGAAACGCTTCCTTCTAGCTGTTACATACTTTTGCACGAATACAATATACCCTTTTACTCTACGAGTAACGGGTATAAAAACAAGAAAGAAAAGCTAACTTCGGGCGGAGCCGAAGTTGATATACCCTTGCAGAATATTCTGTAAATTATATTCTTCAAAATTATTCATATGATGCAATCTTAATACTCATAAAAATCCCAACTTCCTAACTTTACAAACACCAAAGTTATGGCATTTCCAATCGTTCAGTTATGTGGCAGCTGAAGGATAAAGTCGGCCGATCCTTATAAAATTTGGTAGGTCAGATTGATTGACCAAAAATAAAACCCATAGAAAATCCCAACTTCCTAACTTTACAAACACCATATGGCAGCTATAAGATGTAGTCGGCCGATCCCGGCCGTTCCGACTTATATACTGCGTGCAAAGGAAGGTGTGTGTAAAGTTTCAATTCGATAGCTTTAAAACTGAGAGACTAGTTTGCGTAGAAAAAGACAGACGGACAGACGGACAGACAGACGGACATGGCTATATCAAGTCAGGAGGTGATCCTGATCAAGAATATATATACTTTATAGGGTCGGAGATGTTTCCTTCACTGCGTTGCACACTTTTGACCAAAATTATAATACCCTCTGCTAGGGTATACAAATTATTTAACTTATCAATGATTACTTCTCCTTTACTTTATATAGACATTTTAATATTTTCTTGTTGTTGTTATTGTTCAGAGATAAAGTTATTTTCACGTGTTGTTGTTAAATCAGGTTAATTTTCACGTGCTGTTGTTCTTAAAAATTTAAAGGTCACGATTTAGTTTCACTTGTTGTTGTATTTATTGGTCGATACGGCTCCTCTGGACAGCAGGGGCTGCGGCCGGTAACTAACACTTGGTTCCACTAGCCGGTAATCAAAATATGGGTCTCAGTAGGCAGGGAAAGATCTTCGGCTTCGCTGGCCGGTATAGAAGGTCTAGAGCTCCTGTGGCCGAAGTGGATGATGCGGCACTTGAGGTTGGTCGTGGCACGAGGGGCGCTCCGTTGGCTAAGAAGGTTCGTAATTAGGTACAAAGTGCCAGAAACTAACAAAATATATTTTATTAGGTTTCTGCGTACCTGTAGTCTGGCAATTGAAAACTCCAATGGATGGTTTATAAGCTTTGGATTAACTTCGGGTTGCTAAGTCCACGTCTAGTCGGCTGAAGATCTGGACGGAAAAGATTTCGGGCAGCGAGAAGATAGCTGCGGTTGAACTTAGCCCAGACTTGAATTTTTATTCGACAGGGCGCCTAAATCAAATTCAGCCAATATATGGCTCGGTTAGTAACAAGCGCTACTACAATTTCCACCCCGCTAAAATCACGCTTGTGGGCACAACAAGAGGGATACACGCTTGGCACTAACAACTACTGTTTAAGGTCCTTAGCATGGTATTTTCCTACTAGGTTTCCTTGCATATCTTCGATTTCGTAATAAGCGGATACAAGTTTCTTTCTTATTCGACCTTTAATAAAAAGCTGGCTCGCTTAACATTAAAGACTTTAGCGAAACAACTTTGCTCAAAGCTATGGCGAAATATTTCCTGGCCTACTACATAAGAAACTTCTTGACTATGTAAATTATAAGCCTTTTAATTACGGCTATGCTGTTTTTGCATGCTTTGTGTGGCCTGCTTTCTTATAATATCGAAAGAGTCGTCCTTTTTGAAGGAAACTGACCGGTATTCGAGCATGCTTAAGCGTCAAAGTAGTTCATACCACTAACCATACAACATATAGACTGGTCATTTCATACAACGAAAATGGTCACAAAAGTTTCAAAGCGGCAGGCCCCAGCGCTCTAAGCGGCAGGCCCCAAACACTTCCTGCGCCTTCCGGTTTTTTTCGCTCTCATTCTTATTCTAATTTTGACGCTCGCGCGCTCATTACTCGAGCTCAGTCGTTCAGACGCAGATACGCGCATTTTGAAGAAGGTTGCCCTGCGCTTGAATTGGTCTTTGTATGTATGCGGGGTGCATCATTTCATTTCGATGCAGCAAGAATATTTTGTCATTTGCTACTTTTCAGACTTGGTACCCTAACAATATGGGCGTATTCACTATTGGGTTTATGATAAAAATAAGAATATTATATGTTATAGTATATTTTTTAATATTTCAGAATAAATTTCATTTTGGTTTACAAATTATCTGTGGTAGCAGTAAAATGTTTTGCATATATGTATGTATTCCAATTAATATAAATCAATCTACTGAGATAGGAACAGGGCACAACGCAGTCGGTGTCTGCGCTTATTGTTTGAGAAAACTTTAAACCAAATCAGCTTTGGTGGTTGTTCTGCGAGGGGATGGTGCCTGCATACTCTACCGACGATTGAATTTTAGGGCGGACAGAGACAAGAACGGCTGCTCGGCTTTTGTTTTGTTTACATTTTTTAGGACACTTGTTTTTTTTTTTTTTTTCGCGCGGAGTCCCACGGCCCACTTACCCGCCCAACCGACCGAGGGGCGCAGACGTGTATCGTACGGCACGATTCGCGATAAGATAGACGCGAGATAGGAAAATAAAGGTAAAGGTCCGGGGAAAAAAGTAATAGTTAGATCAATCTTGTGCCAATGAAGGAAGCAAGTATTAATCGTTTGAGGAGCGTCAGAGAGTCAAGATTTGATATTACAGGAAAAAGCCTATTATAGTCAGAACATAATACTCTGAAAGGCTCATGCAAGGCATAGTTAGATCTACAATGATTTAAAGTTAGGGGAATATAATTTCTAGTTAATCTACTTGGCACAGAAAAGTTTAGCCGACTTAACAAGTCGGGGCAGTCAATATATAAGGTTATAAATAAAGATAGTACCAAGCATCGTTCTACGGTTGGCTAGGGATGGTAAATTAATCAAAAGAAGTCTACTAGAATAAGAAGGTAAAATAAGGTTTGCATCCCAGTTTAGGCGCCGTAAAGCAAAAAGAAGGAAGTTTTTTTGTACAGATTCAATACGACCAATATGTATTCCGTATTGTGGACTCCAGACGGGAGAGCCATACTCCAGAATCGGACGGACTAGCGAAATAAATAAAGTTTTAGTCAAATAAGGATCATCGAATTCTTTTGACCACCTTTTAATAAATCCAAGCACTCCTCTGGCTTTATTAACCATGGACGAAATGTGATTAGAAAATTTTAGTTTAGGGTCCAAGAGAACGCCAAGATCGTTTACAAGAGTTATTCTATCCAAAGAGCTGCCACTTAACGTGTAAGTCGCGTATATCGGATTGGCCCGATAAAAAGTCATCAGCTTGCACTTGGAACCGTTTAAATTTAGTAAATTAACTCGGCACCAGTTTTGAAAATTATCTAGATCGGATTGCAAGTCTAAATGGCAGGAAATGTCCTTATACTGCAGGCACAACTTAACATCATCTGCGTACATAAGTACGCGAGAATGACTTATAATTGATGGAAGATCGTTAATAAATAATGTAAAAAGTAACGGACCCAGATGGCTCCCTTGTGGGACACCGGAGGTAACACGGAGAATTTCAGAAATTGAATTTTTAAAAAGGACCCCTTGTAACCTGCCATTTAGATAACTTGAAATCCATTTAAGCAGATCAACTGGAAAACCTAAAAGGTCAAGTTTTTGAATGAGAAGTAAGTGATTTACAGAGTCAAATGCTTTACTAAAGTCAGGGTAAATGACGTCTGTTTGAAAACTACGATTGAAGCCTTTTATCACAAAGGAAGTGAGCTCTAGAAGGTTTGTGATTGTGGATCTACGTTTTATAAATCCGTGTTGACACGGAGAAATGATTGATCTGCAAAGGTGCTGCAAATGAGGAGTAATAATTAGCTTAGGAATAGCTGACAACTTAGAAATACCTCTGTAGTTACTGGCTTCTAACTTGTTACCTTTTTTGAGAAGAGGAATAACAAATGATTCCTTCCAAATATTTGGGAATTGGGAGGTTTCTAGAGATAAGGTAAACAACTTGTGAAGAGGTTTGCACAGGGCCTTAGCGCAATACCTAAGCACGCACCCAGGAATACCATCGGGCCCTGGCGAATAAACAGGCTTAATACGAAGAAGATCCAAAAGAAGAGAGCTTTCTGTTAAAGTGGGACAGAATATGAGGTTTGACTTGGACATGGTGTAAGAATAAGGCTGTGATGAATAATCTAAAGTAGAGTAAGTCGTTTGAAAAAATTGGGCAAATAAATCGGCTATTGCCTGATCAGTGGTTGCCGTCATGTTTTCGAACGACAGCGAGGAAAGAAAAGAATTAGATTTACGCTTGGTGTTAACAAAATTATAAAACTGTTTCGGGTCCTGAGAGAACTGGACCTTACAACGGTTTAAGTAACTATTATAACACTGAGCATTAAGCACGGTAAATCTTGACCGAGCACTTAAATATCTAGTAAAAACAGATTGAGAAGCGGTATTTTTATATTTCCTAAAAAGTCTGGACTTTACATTTCTTAAGTGTGTCAACTCTTTGCTAAACCAAGGTGATTTATTGGAAGTTGACGGATAGTACCACGGAACACAGGAATTAAAACATGAGTTTATTGCAGTGTAAAAAACATTAACTGCATCGGACATATTAATGCATTAAAGCCAGAAATAAAATTATTTAGCCTCAGAAAGTCTGCCTTGCGAAAACAATGCTTTCGTTTGGATTTTTCTGATTTTTCTTCTATAACTCTACCCGTATCAAATGAGAGTTCGATTGTTGGGTGATATGGATCTTCAGGTTGCGTGAGTGGTGCTACTCTGGACAGAAACACACCTTCAGGATTTGATACAAAACACAAATCAAGTAGACGACCTAATGAATTTCGAACATGGTTTACTTGAGATAGAGATATGTCAAGCAGGCCATCAATAAAATCATGCTGTGCTATAGGTAGTAAGACATTCGATCCATCCTCAGTGGACCAAGTAACTCCAGGTATATTAAAATCACCTAGAACTATCAACTGATCCCTATCGGAAAGCTTATTTGCAACGGACTTAATAACGGATAGGTGATTTAAATAATCAGGAAGTTCAGACAACGGCGGAATATATGAGCAAGTTATGTATATAAAGTTACCAGGAAGCGATAACTTTACACAAATAAATTCAATGGTATTGAATTCATCAAAAAATAACTCCTCAGACGGGAAGTTTGAATCAACTCCAATTAAGACTCCACCTCCCCGTCTAGAGGGACGGTCATACCTATATATTGTGTACTTACCTGGAAAAACTTCGGAGCTAAAGATCTCCGGCTTTAACCAGGTTTCTGTGAACACAATAATATGAGATGCAAAGGAAAGGCTATCAGAATACAATTTAGTGAGTTTGCTACGCAAACCTCTTGCATTCTGATAGGAAAGAAGGAGGTTAGAAGTTAGTTTTTTGAAATTGAAATTGGTACACTGGTTTGGCCTCGACTAGGAAGTTTTACTCCCACGGGCCCCTTCTTCTTTATCTTAGCCTCGAAATCTTTTACAACCATATTATCCGGCCAAAAGTCGCCCGAGCATATGGCTTCAAAAAGCTCGTTAGGGACAGTTATCTTGAAAGATGAAATGTCTCTAGCATAATGAATGTTATGTTTAATTTTTACATATTTTATGTATGTTTGTTCTTAAAAGTCGCCGCTCGAATTAGTTACCGATATATATACATACATATATGTACACATGTGTTAAATAGTATATAATAACAAATTCGGGATTTAACACTTTGAAAAAAATATAGATTTTATTTATCAAAATAGTGTAAACGCGAACTGGGAGAGATAGGTCTGCTCCTTATAAGATTTAACTTAAAACTCAAACTTATAAACTAAGCTGGCGCTTATCAAACCTTCGATTGGGAGAAAGAACTTTATTGATAAATTGAGAGTGTCCAAAATGAGAGCACTGAGCATGAGAGCGATCTAGGTTTGAGCTGCGTCTGCAATTTTACAGTATTGGGGGATAAAAGCTTTTTGGAGTTTGGGGATATTTGTTTATAATGCAAGAGGATGTTTACATTAATTGGTCAGTCGTGGGAGCCGACAATTTGGGGTTCTTTCAATTGTTTATAACTCAAGAGGATGTTTATATTAATTGGCGACTCTTGGGAGCCGATGGATTTGGGTGTGACAAATGCGTAATGTAAATATGTTTATGTGGTAGATGTGTGGGTGTGGGTATGTTACTTTATGTGGTAGATATGTGGGTGTGGGTATGTTACTTCCCCGTCCATTAGAAAAGAGCCTGTCCTCAGGCGGATATATTAGGGTATATGTGAGTGGGTATATTAGTTTGTGTAGTATTTTCGTTTAATTGTAGGGTATTTTCATTTGGTGTAATATTGTTTAATTCTGTTAGATTTTCTGGGTTCTTTGAATTGTTTTTGTTTTGATTTTTATATTTAATTACAATGTTTCTCGGAATACTCTTAAATTTATAGATGAAGTAAAGAATTAAAATTATAATTATTACAATTAAAATAGTAAGTATTATAATTTGAAATGTGTTATTTTTTCTTGTATGTATTCTTATTATATCTTTTGCTTCAATTATTGACAGTGGTTCTATCATTGTTACATTATTGTTTACATAAATAGTTTGTGTGTAATCCATTATAGTATTTCTTATTAAGATTTCTTCGATTTGTACAGAACAATTAAATGCTTTTACGATTTTATTTCCTTCAACAACTATTGCTTGATTTATACATGTTTGGTTTAAATATTGCTTGATTTATACATGCTTGGTTTAAAATTGTTTTCGGTAAGTTCCAAGTAATTATAATATTTGGCTCTATATAATTTGTTTCATATTTTTTATACATTTTTGTGTAATTACATTCGGCATTGGCTTGGTTTAATATTCCTATAATGCATTTATTTGTAACTCTTTCTTTTCTGTTAAACGAAAATATTTGACTATTTTGAAAATAATATTATTTTTCTTCCTCTGTTAACTTCTTCATAATGATTATCATCTAATTTTGTGATTTTTCCTGTCTTCTTAAACGGATTAGTGGGTTTTGATTTTACTAGTGGAGCTTGTCGATATCTAGTATCAAATTCAAATTTATTTCGTGATTCATTTAGTTTTTCTATTTTATTGATTTTATTTGACTGTGTATTATATTTTGGAGTTCCAGCGAAAATAAAAATATCTGCAGGAGTTCTGCCTGTCGTGTTATGTTTTGTTTTATGATTATAGACATAAAGAATAGTTTCAAATTTTGTTAGCTTATTTTCTATGTCTGTTTCACTGTTTATGATTCTTAACTTTTCATTTACTGTTTTATGAAATCTCTCAACGTCAGAAATGCCATTTTTGCTTGTTGTTATATCAATAACAACATCTTCAGATTTTCACCAAAGTTGGAATGCTGCACACATGAAAGCTGAATCTTTGTCTGCTTTAATTTGACTTGGTTTACCAATTTCATTGAAAACTTTAGTTAATGCTCTTTTTGCTTCTAACCAATCTCGACTGTTGACTTCTATTAAGGCGGCAAATTTTGAATAAATGTCTATACAAGATAAAAATTGTTTATTATCTATCATATAAAAATCAATGACATATTTTTCTCTTGGATTAAACATTTCTGGAGTTATTTCGAATTCTAATTTAGTATTTCTGTGTTCTGTTTTTGCGATGTTGCATACTTCGCATTCCTTAATAACATTTTGAATTAATTTTTGGTGATCGGGAAAATAATATTTTTCTTTAAAAAGTGCTGTTTGTTTTTCTATTCCTGGATGTAATAGTTCTCTGTGTGTTTTATTATACCCTTGCAGAGGGTATTATAATTTTGGTCAAAAGTGTGCAACGCAGTGAAGGAGACATCTCCGACCCTATAAAGTATATATATTCTTGATCAGGATCACCTCCTGAGTTGATATAGCCATGTCCGTCTGTCCGTCTGTCTGTCTGTCCGTCTGTCTTTTTCTACGCAAACTAGTCTCTCAGTTTTAAAGCTATCGAATTGAAACTTTGCACACACCCTTCTTTCCTTTGCACGCAGTATATAAGTCGACTACATCTTATAGCTGCCATATAACTGATTGATCGGAAATGCCATAACTTTCGTGTTTGTAAAGTTAGGAAGTTGGGATTTTCTATGGGTTTTACATTTGGCGATTCAATTCGACGTACCAAATTTTATAAGTATCGGCCGACCATATCCGATAGTTGCCATATAACTGATTGATCGGGAAATCCGTAACTTTGGTGTTTGTAAAGTTAGGAAGTTGGGTTTTTCTATGGGTTTTATTTTTGGTCAATCAATCTGACCTACCAAATTTTATAAGGATCGGCCGACTTTATCCTTCAGCTGCCACATAACTGAACGATTGGAAATGCCATAACTTTGGTGTTTGTAAAGTTAGGAAGTTGGGGTTTTTATGAGTATTAAGATGGCATCATATGAATAATTTTGAAGAATATAATTTACAGAATATTCTGCAAGGGTATATCAACTTCGGCTCCGCTCGAAGTTAGCTTTTCTTTCTTGTTTTTATTTAATAACTAGCTGACCCGGCGAACTTTGTTCCGTCTTAATGTCAATAAATAAGCAGATTTTTCATTCATAATTATTTCTTTATTTTAGTACATAGGTTGCTCCTCATTTAAGTACCTTGTGATACACGACATTTTTTGTTTTATTATCAGGTGCAAAAACAAACAACGCAGATGGTCTTCCGACCCGTGAACATGCCACATATAATTGACCATGGGAAAAGTATGAATGTTCTAGATTTAAACTACAAACTTTTAAGGATTGGCCTTGTGATTTGTTGATGGTCATGGCAAATGCAAGACGTATCCGAAATTGAAGTCTTTTGAATTCAAACGGCATATCGGTTGGGATCATCGGAATCCTCGGAATGAGAACTTCCTCACCTTTGAATTTTCCTATCATTATCGTAGCGTAAAATACATTATTCATCAATTTTCTAACCACCAAACGCGTACCGTTGCAAAGTTTTGGTTGGTTTATTTTTCGATGCATGATTACTACGGAGCCAACCTTTAGGCGTAAATTGTGCGGTGGTAAGCCAGGCACGTCCAAAGAGTTTAAAAATTCAATTGGATAGTTGGTGGCTTCATCTTCATTTGTGACGCAGTCAATAGATTTGAATGAATGCATTGTTCTAATGATCTTATTTTGAATTATGTAGTTTAGGTCATCTACATCTTTATTCTTAGCCGCTAAAATTGCGCTCTCACTCAACCATTCATTATTTTTGTAGTTAGAAATAATTTCTGGAAATAAATTGTTAATAAGTTCGTCTTTTGATGAGACAAATTTACAGAAATTATTTTGAAATGATATTAATCCGATCGATTTATCGACAGGTACTTGACCATTACCGATAGTCAGCAATTGCTCCGAGAAATCTTCAGCAGATGTATCATTAAGCAATGTAACTCTCATGTTTGTTGTCAGTTGCAGTTTCTTCACATGGCGCCATAGATTTGACGATTTGAGGCAAGCGTTTATTTCGTCGGCAGCCGTAGATCTTGGAATTACGGGCAGTATTTGGCGGAAATCGCAAGAAAGTAAAATCATTCCTCCTCCAAAACATCTCGAGTAAATCTTTTAATATTCGGTTAAGTGCTTCTAATGCACGTTTATGCGCCATTGTGCACTCGTCCCAGATGATGATTTTCGATACCGCTAAAACTTTGGTCATTGCTGAGTGTTTTGCAATATTACACGTTGGTACTTCAATAGTTTGAAGATTTAACGTTAATTTGAATGCTGAATGAGCTGTACGGCATCCTTCTAACAATGTGGCTGCTATTCCAGAAGAAGCAACTGCAACCGCTATGTTAGATCTCGCCCGAACAGTTGCTAAAACTAATGACATGAGGAATGTCTTACCAGTTCCACCAGGGGCATCTAGGAAATATAAACTACCATTTTCATCATCGATTGCCTTCATTAAAGTATCATAAACTTCCTTTTGTTGGTAATTCAACAGGGGTACATTCGTTTGAACTACTAAATCTAATTTCTGGTGATCATATTCACGTTCCCGTTCCAATTCTCTATTAAATGCGTCATTCCTTTCACGATATGGTGCTGGCATTTCTAACCCGATTAATAAATTACCGCACATAGAGAAAGATCTTATCTTCGATTAAGACTAAAGCACGATTATGTATCTCCTCATTCATCTCAGTATCGAGATTCCTGGAACTGACTTGAATATAACTTCTGACATATTATCATTGTATTTGTGCCACATGAAGGGTTTGATGGAAAACATGTCGAAATTAAGATAGCGAATAATGTGCGTAGATGCAGAGATAATGGCTTCAGCGATTGTCGTATAAAAATGACGTCTATATACATATATAAAAGAAACTCGTGTTAGTTACTTCACTAATAACTTAAGAACGGCTGAACCGACTTAGCTGAAAATTGGCAGGGAGGTAGTTTGGAGCCAAGAGAAGCTGTCATTATACGTCAATTTTGTTATTCCAAGTCTGATTCTTTTTGTTATACCACGTTTTATAGTGACTGACGTTACATGTCAAGTCACACGGGAATGCTGTCGAACGGGATAAAGTATCCTATGTCCTTCTCCTGGCTCTAAACTACCTCCCTGCCAATTTTCAGCTAAATCGGTTCAGCCGTTCTTGAGTTAGAAGTGAAGTAACACCTTTATTGTTTTTCATTATTATTTTTCTTTGATTTGCGGTTACTGCAAATTTAAAAATCTCAATTAAAATATGAGTTATTGATCTACCAATTAAAGTAAGAAAAACAATTGAAATGCACCTCAAAAGAAAAAGTACATAAAATATATAAATTCTATAATCAAAATATCAATACTATACTTAAAGAGAAATTTAAAAATGAAATATTTTACTTATGCTACCGTTGTTATATTGATCTTATATCTATTATTAGTTACCTGTAGTGTTATTGAATTACTCGATGTCATACGTTGGTTATATTTTAATTTCTTCTACAACAAAACGATTTATTCCACTTAACTTTCATCACACTTACACTCCCTAGGGAGTGAACCCGACTATGATAGGGCTAGCTAGTTTCGTCTGCACGCCACCTCAGACTCATCAGCTATCTACGGGGATGGAAGCAGAGCGTCAGAAACTCCTCAATGTTACGATCAGAGTTTTTTTTTTTTTTTTTTGCAATTGGTTTATTGGCTTTGACATAGTTGGAGTTTTGTCGTTAAAAGTTTCAGTGGCTTGTCTGTTGAAAACCACTTCGGTTTTTTCGATATGCATTAATATTATTACAAACACATTGTAGCACTTGGTCACAATACATATGCACACAAATTAAAGTACAAAAACAGTTCCCGAGTGCCCGGTAATATGATCGCCGTTGAGTGCAATGGTACTGGGCAGTGCTTAGTCGGCTTATTTACACCGCTACTTATACATAAATTTATTCATAAGCACTGACCGATGCATTGCCGGCGTCTCTGGCGGCGCAGCTGCGTTCTTTTTAGGTATACGAACAATTTTAATAGTATTAGGAATCATTCAATAAAGGTATATTCAACCATAAGGTTACTTCTCAAAATACTTAACTAAAGAATTTAATCGGATCACATTAATTGGAACACACAACAGCACCCCTCGGGCCACGGCCAACCTCAAGTGCCACATAATCCACTTCGACCACCGCAGCTCCCGACCTTCAATACCAGCCAGCGAAGCCCAAGAAATTTCCCAGCCTGCCAAGACGCATTTTTTGATTACCGGCTAGCGGAGCCCCAAGTGTTGGATCGCTAAGGGAGTCATGGATTTCTGTAAGTCAACCTAACACCTTTATTAGTTTTCCTTATTATTTTGATTTGCGGTTTCTGAATTTTTATAGGTTTAAATATTAAAAAATCTCAATTAAAATATAAGTTATTGACCTTCTAATTAAAGTAAGAAAAGCAATTGAAATGCACCTCGATAAGTAAAAGTACACATGCCGGTTGCAAATTATGCGGTGGAGTTCCTGGCACACCACGCGAATTTAAAATTTCTGTCGGATAGTTCGTCGCGTCATCCTCGTCGGTCAACGGCATTTATCCATCGAATTGATTTTGAATAATGTAATTCAAATTATCTACGTCCTTGTTCTCTGCTGCTAGTATTGCCTGTTCTCTAAAACAATCGATATTTTTATAATTTTGGGCAATGTCGGGGAACACTCTGTTAATAAGTTCCTCTTCTGACGATGTGAACTCGCAAAAATTTGCCGGGAACGATATTAATACAGTCGGAACATCAACAGGAATTTTGCCAAGTGCCAGCAGTTGGATGGGTCATTCTGCAATGTGACTCTCATGTTCGTGGTTAATTTCAACTTCTTGACATGTTGCCACAAGCGTTTTACGAAACAGCAATATCAAAATTTTAATATCAAATAGTTTCGAATCACACTGTAAATTATTTATCGTTCGGTCAACTGCCTCCAAAGCTCGCATATCATCCAATGATTATTGCAAATAATTTACGAATTTGATTTGTTCCAGAAAGAGAAACAGTGGCATCAGCGAGTTTTGAGTCCCAATGTGTGTCGTTTTCAAGCAAATTTAAACGTTGGCAAGGCTCCCGAAAAGTGGCGCGCAGCACATCATCCACAGTACGCAGGGACTCGAAGGATGTAGGGCCTTTAATGTTCGCCAAAAGCAAGCGAATATAGAAGCATTTGCACATGCTCTGCTAAAATAGGACTCTCGACCATCCGTTCGTTGTAACGGGTAAATGATCCTTTCAGTACCTGTACGTTATATGCTACAATAATATTCTGCGCTCAGCATGGGGCCTGATCCGGCCGGCTCGAATTAAATAAGAGAAAAAATAATAAAATAAATAATAATCGTACAAGTTAGTTTTGGTTTTCCATTTTTAAACTTGTAGTTTTTATCCTGGATTGTGGAGTTAAAAACAGCGTTGTTACCCGATTCAAAAGAAACTACATCAGGCTAATTAATTTTATAGAGATCCTTCGGCTGGACTTAGGTTGAGGTAAATAAAAAACCCCTTACTCTGTTTTCGTTCTCTCTTTACATTCGGTTGTTTTTAATATATATTTTTGTATACCCTTGCAGAGGGTATTATAATTTTATTCCAAAGTTTGCAACGCAGTGAAGGAGACATTTCCGACCCTATAAAGTATATATATGTAGGATTGGCAGCCCTATTTTATAACAGATCAGTTGTTCTGTTACATAACATTTTCTTTAGTGTTAAAAAAGCGTAAAAAGAGCTCGAGAAGGAGTAGAGATTGAGCATCAGCAGAGGAAGGTCGTGTGTGTCTCAGTATAAGTAATGTGTAAACTTAAACATAAAACTGTATAAAAGAACTGAAATCAACAAAGAATAAAACGTTTATAATTAGTTAATAAATTAACAAAGTCAACGGAAGCCTTTCTCTACAATTTTGGGGGCTCGTCCGGGATGATTTGACAAACGTGAAAATTGAGTGTGATAGGCGGCCAAACACCCAACAAGTTTTTGTGCCAAAAATCCATCGATCGCAGTTAATTAGCATAACTAAACGGATAAACTAAAAAGTTATAAAATTATAGTGATTATAAGAAAGAGAGACTAAAAACCCATCCAGAAGAGCTGAGAATTTTCATGTTGCGCAAATCCACCAAGTTTTGCAAAATATTGTGAAATTCTTAAACTACAAAGCTACAAAATTTATTGCGCAGTTTGCTAGATTGGCAAAATTGGTTCTGTGGCAATTCTGAAAGGAAGACGACGAAAGGCGTTTATACAATCCGTTGTCGCAGAGAGCGACAATAATGGCTGAAGCGACAACTTGACCAGGAGGAGAACTGGAGAAGATCACGACGAAGCAGAGATCCAGATTAGGTGATTGAGACGAGGAGGCAAAGTGACGCCACTGGAGTTGAAGACGATTGAAGACGATATTAAGGCGCGAGTGAAGAGGCAGTTGAATTATTCCCATTTAAATTGTTTTTATTGATTAATTTAAGAGAAAAGTAAAAAGTACATATTTGTTTGGTTAAAGAAATAAAATAAGTTATGTAAGTTTAGAAAAAATGAATGTTGAAGAGATCACACGATTTTCTGTTGCAGAGCTTAAAGACAAGTTAAAAGAATTAAGATTAGCAAGTTCAGGTCTAAAAACAGCATTACAGGAAAGACTCATCTTCTATTTTGAAGGGCAAAATATAGACCATCAGGAAAACGCAAAAGGTTCAGAGGAGTCAGTGTACGAGGAAACTGACGACGTAGGGACAAATTCTTCTAGTACTCAACCCTTCGTCATGGCTTTCACACTAAGAGATATTGAAGATTCGCTTTCTGCATTCACTGGAAATGGTTCTCCTGATATTGATGAGTGGCTTGCAGATTTTGAGCTTAATTCTATTACAATTGGGTGGACTGATCTTCAAAAATTCATTTACGGCAGACAGTTGGTAAAGGGAGCTGCAAAATTATTCTTGAGTAGCCAACGAGGAATAAATGATTGGGATGCACTAAAAGAAGCTCTAAAAAATGAATTTGGAGAAAAGCTTACCGCAAAACAGGTGCACAAGTTGCTCGAAAATAGGAAGAAAACCCAGAAAGAGAGTCTAATAGAATACTTCTACAGTATGACTGCGTTGGCAAATCACTCGTATTTGGACGAAGAAAGTATTATAGAATACATAGTGGAGGGTATACCAGACTCGAAGCAAAATAAAAGTTGTTTGTACCATGCGTCCACTCTTAAGGAGTTTCGTGAGGAACTTAAGGTTTACGAGAAGATTTGCGCGAGTCAGGGATTTAAGCCGAAGCCGAAGTTTGACAGTTCTTTAGTTAAAACTAACGAAGATGGCAGACGTTGCTTTAAGTGTGGTGGCAGCAATCATATTGCAAAGGATTGTAAGGAAGTAGGTATAAAATGTTTTAAATGCAATCAGTTTGGTCACAAGGCAAATCAATGCGGTACCAAGGAAGCTCGTAACAAAGTGAAAAATGAAAACTCAAACATTCAGCAGCTGCCACAAATAACTTTCAACAGAGCGTTTAACAAAAACATTCACATTTGTAACAACCAGATTACGGCGTTATTCGATTCTGGCAGCCTTATTTGTACCATATGCGAGACAGCTTACACTCGCATCTACCCTGATATTCTCAAACCTGATATTAAGGAGCTAATTGGAATAGGTGGCAAGAAGATATACACTCTAGGTTCGTTTACAGTTGCGACAAAGTTAGATGATGCTGACGTTGATATGTGCTTTCATGTAGTGCGTGACAAGGATACCCTTTATGAAGGTGTTATCAGTAGCGATGTCCTTAATACAGTAACCGCAACAGTTGGAGCAAAAGGAGTCGTTTTCCACGCAGTTCATCCAGTAGATATTGGCCATATGTCTGATCACACCTTAGGTAGAGATAAAAATACTCCAAACCATGACATAGATCTCACTCAATATAGTGACAATCAAAATTTGGCTGTGGATGCGTCTTCCACAGGCATTTCAGACTTGGTAGGAACTTTCCATCAGTTAATGGCATCAAACTTCATTGAAAACAATGTTCCAGATTTAGATCTGCTTCAATTGAGCACCGACATAAGATCAGTAGTAGTTGGGTTAGTTCAAAATTACAAGCCATTAAAGCCAGAGTCAAGCCCAGTAGAAATGAAAATACTCATCACAGATGAAGTCCTAGTCTATCAGAGACCTAGGCGTTTACCGTTCGAAGAAACTGAGAAAGTTGACAAGCAGATCAGGGATTGGCTTAAGGAAGGAATCATTCGCCAAAGTGTTTCCGAATACGCCTCACCCATAGTGTTGGTTGCTAAAAAGGATGGTACCAAAAGACTGTGTTGCGACTACCGCATATTGAATCAGAAAATAATTCGCGATAATTTCCCTATGGCCTTGATCGACGATGTTTTACATAAGCTTCAGAAGGAAAAAGTATTTACAACATTGGACTTATCAAACGGATTTTTCCATGTCCCCGTGCAGGAAAGCTCTCGAAAATACACCGCGTTCGTCACCCAAAGTGGTCAGTACGGGTTCTGCTTCGTACCATTCGGAATTTCCAATTCCCCTGCAGTGTTCATGCGATACATTTTTGCAGTGCTCAGGCCATTGATTGAAGACGGTACACTAATCCTGTACATGGATGATTTGATTATTCCATCAAAAGACGAACAGGAAGGCTTGGAGAAATTAAAGAAAGTTTTAGATGTCGCAAAGTGTTCAGGTCTTCGTATAAAGTGGGAAAAGTGTCAGATTTTACAGAAGAGGGTCCAATTCCTGGTCTATATAGTCGAAAACAAAACTATCCAACCATCAGCAGAGACGACTTGTGCAGTCGAAAATTTCCCAGTCCCGCGAGACAAAAAAGGAGTTCAACGGTATCTTGGCCTAACATCCTATTTCCGAAGGTTTGTGAAAGACTTCGCAATTATTGCCAGACCTTTTTCGAACTTGCTTAGGAAGAACTTCCTTTAAGATGGGAGAGGAAGAGTTAGCATCGTTTGATCAATTAAAATTATCCTTGTCTAGTTCGCCTGTACTGAAGTTATTCGATCAAAGCAGTACTACAGAAATCCATTGTGATGCAAGCATGTACGGATACGGAGCAGTTCTTCTTCAAAAGGATTCAGCTGATCAAGAATTTCACCCAGTAGAGTACATGAGCCGCAAGACAACAGATGCCGAGGAGAAATATCCTTCTTATGAGCTAGAAGTACTCGCTGTAGTACAGGCTCTAAAGAAGTGGAGGATCTATTTGCTGGGAAGAAAGATTAAAATCGTCACAGATTGCAATGCGTTTGCTATGACCATGCGGAAGAATGATGTCCCAGTGAAAGTATCTCGTTGGGCCATGTTTTTACAAGATTTTGAGTACGTAATAGAGCATCGGCCAGGAACAAGGATGAAACATGTCGACGCTTCAAGCCGCGTACATACCTTGTTGCTCCAAGATTCAGTCAGGCATCGAATTCTACAGGCTCAACGTCAGGATGAATGGATAAAAGCCATTTGTGAGGTCCTGGAAAAAAATACCTATGTCCGTCTTCTTGATCAGGATCACCTCCTGAGTTGATATAAGCATGTCCGTCTGTCCGAAAACAAAACTATCCAACCATCAGCAGAGACGACTTGTGCAGTCGAAAATTTCCCAGTCCCGCGAGACAAAAAAGGAGTTCAACGGTATCTTGGCCTAACATCCTATTTCCGAAGGTTTGTGAAAGACTTCGCAATTATTGCCAGACCTTTTTCGAACTTGCTTAGGAAGAACTTCCTTTAAGATGGGAGAGGAAGAGTTAGCATCGTTTGATCAATTAAAATTATCCTTGTCTAGTTCGCCTGTACTGAAGTTATTCGATCAAAGCAGTACTACAGAAATCCATTGTGATGCAAGCATGTACGGATACGGAGCAGTTCTTCTTCAAAAGGATTCAGCTGATCAAGAATTTCACCCAGTAGAGTACATGAGCCGCAAGACAACAGATGCCGAGGAGAAATATCCTTCTTATGAGCTAGAAGTACTCGCTGTAGTACAGGCTCTAAAGAAGTGGAGGATCTATTTGCTGGGAAGAAAGATTAAAATCGTCACAGATTGCAATGCGTTTGCTATGACCATGCGGAAGAATGATGTCCCAGTGAAAGTATCTCGTTGGGCCATGTTTTTACAAGATTTTGAGTACGTAATAGAGCATCGGCCAGGAACAAGGATGAAACATGTCGACGCTTCAAGCCGCGTACATACCTTGTTGCTCCAAGATTCAGTCAGGCATCGAATTCTACAGGCTCAACGTCAGGATGAATGGATAAAAGCCATTTGTGAGGTCCTGGAAAAAAATACCTATGTCCGTCTTCTTGATCAGGATCACCTCCTGAGTTGATATAAGCATGTCCGTCTGTCCGTCTGTCTGTCCGTCTGTCTGTTGGTCCCGTGGTGCGAACTCACGCGGCAACGCTTCGCAATTATTGCCAGACCTTTGTCGAACTTGCTTAGGAAGAACTTCCTTTAAGATGGGAGAGGAAGAGTTAGCATCGTTTGATCAATTAAAATTATCCTTGTCTAGTTCGCCTGTACTGAAGTTATTCGATCAAAGCAGTACTACAGAAATCCATTGTGATGCAAGCATGTACGGATACGGAGCAGTTCTTCTTCAAAAGGATTCAGCTGATCAAGAATTTCACCCAGTAGAGTACATGAGCCGCAAGACAACAGATGCCGAGGAGAAATATCCTTCTTATGAGCTAGAAGTACTCGCTGTAGTACAGGCTCTAAAGAAGTGGAGGATCTATTTGCTGGGAAGAAAGATTAAAATCGTCACAGATTGCAATGCGTTTGCTATGACCATGCGGAAGAATGATGTCCCAGTGAAAGTATCTCGTTGGGCCATGTTTTTACAAGATTTTGAGTACGTAATAGAGCATCGGCCAGGAACAAGGATGAAACATGTCGACGCTTCAAGCCGCGTACATACCTTGTTGCTCCAAGATTCAGTCAGGCATCGAATTCTACAGGCTCAACGTCAGGATGAATGGATAAAAGCCATTTGTGAGGTCCTGGAAAAAAATACCTATGACGACTTTTATCTGAAGCATGAAGTTCTTCACAAGGATTCTATAAAAGAGCTTATAGTAATCCCATCAGCCATGGAGAACGAAATAATCAACACAGCTCACCGACAAGGACACTTTGGCGTCAAAAGGACAATCGACTTGGTGCAGCGCGATTATTACATCCCAGATTTAGAGAAGAAGGCTCAAACTATCGTGAAGTCCTGTATCGAGTGCATAGTTGGCGAGGCTAAGTGTGGGAAAAAAGAGGGCTTCTTAAACGCGATAAATAAGGAAGACAACCCGTTACAGACCTATCATATTGACCACATTGGCCCCATGGATATGACAAAAAAACAGTACAACCATGTTTTAGTAGTCGTCGACGCTTTCTCTAAATTTGTGTGGCTTTACCCCACTAAAAGTACTGGCGTTGACGAGGTAGTGGATAGATTAGTAAGGCAGTCTGAAGTTTTCGGTAATCCAAGTCGTATAATCACGGATCGTGGAACGGCATTCACAGCCAATGTTTTTCAGGAATACTATAAGGATCACAATATCCAGCATTTGTTGGTAGCCACAGGGGTGCCACGTGGCAACGGTCAAGTGGAGCGCATCAACAGGATTGCCATCACTATATTGACGAAACTTTGTGCGGAAGACCCGAAAGCTTGGTATAAGCATGTAGGCAGGGTTCAACAGTATATCAATTCCTCTCCACCTAGAAGTACGAAGATACCCCCATTCAAGATTTTTACTGGGATAAATATGAAGACCAAGTATGATAAGAAGTTAGTCAAGCTGTTAGAGGAAGATTTGTTAAATGAGTTGCAGGAAGAGAAGGAGAAGATTCGATTGGAAGCTAAAGAGAACATCGCAAAGATTCAGGACGAGAATCGCAAGTCATTCAACAAATCAAGGAAGCCAGAGTCGGAGTACAAACTCGGAGATTTGGTAGCTATTAAAAGAACGCAGTTTGGTGCAGGGTTGAAGTTGAAAAAGAGGTTCTTAGGACCTTACGCCGTGACTCGTAAGTTGAGACATGGTCGATACCTTGTCGAAAAAGTAGGAGATGATGAAGGTCCAAATAAAACAAACACTGTCGCTGAATATATGAAGTTGTGGTCATCCTCATTCGAGTCGAATGAATTGTCAGGATACCCGAATGTAGGATTGGCAGCCCTATTTTATAACAGATCAGTTGTTCTGTTACATAACATTTTCTTTAGTGTTAAAAAAGCGTAAAAAGAGCTCGAGAAGGAGTAGAGATTGAGCATCAGCAGAGGAAGGTCGTGTGTGCCTCAGTATAAGTAATGTGTAAACTTAAACATAAAACTGTATAAAAGAACTGAAATCAACAAAGAATAAAACGTTTATAATTAGTTAATAAATTAACAAAGTCAACGGAAGCCTTTCTCTACATATATTCTGACGCTTTTTGTTTGATATTTCATCTTTTACGGGCGGTAGAATGCCGAGATCTCTGTGGATGCTGTCGTTCCGAACAAGGTGCCCCAGTGATAGTTCTCAGGATTTTTGATTGTGCTCATGTGGATAATGTCGATGTTGCTGCTGCTCGCGTTTCCCCCTGAGTGGGAGCCGTAGGTCCAGACTGAAGCAGCGTTGGTGTAGAGCCCAGGACAATGTGAAGCCCGAGAGCCAGAGGGGAGCGCGCGTTTAAAAGCCAATGGAGACTGTTTGATTTAGTTTAGGTGAATTTTCTTAGCTTCCCGATGTCTCTCCTGTGTAAGTCTCCTGTCTGGGTGGATGCAGGTACATTCAGCTTGTGGAAGGGCGTGTTATTCCAGGGTTAGCGGGGACACGTTTGTCTGGTAGAGTAAACGTTATGTGTTTGTACACTTTGCGCATTTATTTTTATACGCCAGTCCAACCACCTCTCCACACAGATGATCAGCTAGTAGTGCTGTTGCCTGAGTTGGGCATTTGGACCGACTTATGATCGCGGTATCGTCTGCGAATGTGAAGTAGTTAGCCGCTCGTTCGTGGGAATATCTCGGCGGTGTAGAGGAAAATAGGTTAAGCAAGGGCGCTGTGGGAACTCCAACCTCTATAGCGTAGTTATCGGATGTTGTGGTGTTACATCTCATGAAGGCTCTGTTGTAAGGTACGATTCCAGTATCCTGTGGGTGTTTGGCAGGATCGTTCTGATTTTTGCGGATAAGGCCATCAAGCGGGCTGGTCGAGAAAGCCTGGCGTGAAGGAACTACCACTATTCCCGAAGCTCAGATACAGTCCTTATTTCTGTTGTTAATCTGTTGACTTGTTCTATTGTTCCAGCTCTCAGCCAAATTGATGTGCTGGAATAACGTTGTGCTCTTTCAGATATGGAATGATGCGCGTCAGAAGGCTTTTCAACAGTTTTTGACAGACACAAGAGTATCGGTCTGCGAAGCTACAATTGTGTGATCTTTCTAGCTTTGGAATCATTATGATTACCACTTTCCATTTTTTGGAAATAGCCAAGTCATAATCCGTTGAGATTTACAAATAACCTCAACTGCACAGTTTGGAAGTTCGATTAACATTTTGGGAGTTATTTGATCACCTATAGACCACTGGTTTCAATTGCGCTGATTACTTTTGCAATTTGGTTGAAACAGAATTGGCTCCGTCTCAGATTCAATTCGAATTGACGGCGACGGTAGTGCAGATATGAATTAGTTGCAGGAGGTTTGGCTGAAAAACTTTCGAAGGTGTAAAGCAAATGTACAAGCTCTGTCTTTGTCGCTTCTGGCCCAGCTGCCTGAAGGAAGTCTCTTATGGGGATTACTGTTTCGGCCGGCACACTTAGTTTGGGTGGGCCCTTACAAAGGATGCTTAGTGCTGGTGGGAAAGTTTCTCTATGTACTGGCGTTGTGCTTTTCTTCTTCTTGCCTTGTAGAGCCCTGAAGTCTGCGACCAGCTTCTTTTAAGACATTTTGAGGATGATCTGCTGGTTTGCCGTCTCAAACGTCTTTTCTCAGAAACAAGCTGTTCGATTTCATGTGAGTTAGTTTTGTGTGCCCATCCCTCCCTTGCGGTGTTGAGACTTTGGCTGCTGCGACAGTGAACTCCGGGGCATCGGCGTAGCAGTCGATATCCTTGATGTTGAGCTGTGGAGTTAGTTCAATGTGGGAACTTACGTACTTTGAACTTCAGCCAGTTGGTTCGATGCGACGTCAGCCTGAGGTGCTCGATTAATTCAGGGCACGATGAAGAGTTATTAGCACTGGTGAGTGGTCCGATGATAGATCAAAAGCGATTTTGCAGATAGATTGCGAGATGTTTTTGTCACAGCAAAATCAAATCAGGTAGTTTTCTAGGATCTGTAGGCCCAGTATGAGGGCTGCCTGGTGTCAATCCAGTTTGTTGCATGTTTTAATAGTGCATTATATAGTTTGCCTTCCTTTGGGGGTCACAAGGCAGGATCCCCAGCGTGCTTGGCGTTGTAATCTCCTGCTGCTATGAATCGCTCTCCAAGCGGGTGTAGAAATCCATGATTGGTCTTCCGGAGACTGTAAAGCAGGGTGGGCAGTAGACAGCGGCAATGTATGCGGTTGCCCAACTGTAATTTATCGATGTAGCTTGCAGATGATTTTAGCAAACCGTTGGTGAAAGTGGTGTTTGACGCGGTCTTGTTAAGATTCCAGTGCCGCCATGCGCTTACCATCTGGATGATCTGTGCAACAGAACGTGTATCCCCGTATTTGAAAGTTATATTGCCCTTGGTAGATGCGTTTCTGCCAGCAACATAACGTCGATGGTGGTTTTCGTTCAGAAATTGAGTTATTTCAGGTTTATGCCGTAGAAACACCGTTGGCGTTCCACAGAGAAGTTGTTGAAGGCTAGACGCATGGTTTATTTGGACTGCAGGCTGCAAGCATTTGTAGTAAGATATTTTGTGGTTTTGCATAAGGGTTTGCATGGTGGTTTCATGAAGGACATAAAATTCCATCATATTTTGTTGCAAAGTAATCATCATAGATTATGTTACTTTGTGGCTGTCCCATGGCCTGCTGGATGTTATCTTTCGGCTCTGTGAGCTGTTGCCTGATCTTAGAGCACTGGCGTAAGAAATTCCGTTGAGTGGTAATTGAAGGGGCCAAATGATCTGGCTGCTTTCGCGAAGCCGGTGTCGTTTGCGATCTCATGTAGTTTGTGTTCAGGGAGCGTGCCGTTGTTGCTCGTTACTCCGACTTTACTTCATCGCCTTGTAGACTGGACAGCCTCTTTAGTTAATGTGTGGTTTCATGTACACTTTTTAGTGAGAGGTCTTCCTTGTTGGCAGGGCAGGGTTCCGGAGCCGTGGCAGTTTCCTAGCTACGCGCTGACCTGGGGTGCAGTAAGCCCTGAGTATGACCGTATTCCTGGCAGTTTGTGCATTGCACTGGTCCAGTGTTTGGCGGCTCTTCCACTGTGATTTCACGGTGCAGAAGGTACTGCAACTTGTAGATCGGGTGCACTGCGTTTTTTCAAAGTTCTGCTGTCTGGCTCGCTCGACCTTGAAGAGTGGTTTGGCTTCTTGTTTTTGTTCATAATGTTTATAACATTTTTGCGCAAAAACCGTTTTCTTCCCAAAGCCTCTATGAATTTCGCAGGGGGTCACATCAGGTTCTATTAGCACAACACTGCGCAACTTTTCAACTGGTAGTAATTCTTTTTGGCATCGTTTAAGTACTTCGACACTGCTCGGAATTCGTCTTCGGTTTTGGTTTGGGTTAGTTTCGCTTATATTCCCTTTCATAAGCGGAATAACATGAAAGTTATCTTTTCAAACAAGCTCAACTATTTTTTGACTAGGGCATTCGAGATCTTCTCCCGAATAAAAATGGGGTGGGGGCTTTGGTTTGTAGAACAATTGTTCAGACTCTGTTTCAGGCTCATGGAAAATCTGTTTTCATCTAATGGCCCGGGATTTACCAGGGCTAACAGAACGATTTATTTTGGGCTTATTGCCGTCCGATTTTTTGGGGTGTTAACGCGCTTGGAGATATGGCATGCCTGTCTGAATAGCCGAACCCGCTTACCCAGAATTGTCACTTCTTCTACCGTAGCTTTGTTTTTGCCGTTTGCACCGATTTTGCACTTGTTGTTGTTGCTTTACCCGCAGCTGCAAGGGTGGAGACGTTATTGCATTGTTGGCGACAGAGACCGTTGTGGTAGTTCTGTGGTTCTGTTGTTGCGCTAGGCGGCAGAAGCTCTGTTGGAGTCTTGTTGCTCACTCCATGGCGTTCGAGCGGTGAAGAGCAGGGCAGGAGAGCAAGTTAGCTCTGGTTTCGGCGGTCAGTAAACTTGCACCTTCAAGCACTGCTAAGTATTACTCGTCACCAATGCCAAATAAACTGTTACGGGCCAAAGAGAGACGACGTTTGTCTTGTTCTCTCTAGTTTTCACGGGTTTCGTCTTGTTTGTCGTTGGTGCGCTGATCCACGTTCTTACTCATTTGTTTTGATTAGTGCGTAAGGATTAATTATTTAATTAAACTTTAGTTTACGATATGCGATTTGCATCGCGAAACGCAAAACCTCGCCTTATTTTTTTTTTTCGGGCGTTTTCTGACTGATTGTTTTCCGGAGCGTTAATAAAACACGTCTGCAC
>JAECXJ010000104.1:0-51510 GCA_018152295.1 Drosophila carrolli
TATAATATTTTTAGCCGTGGTTTGATGATTAACAGATATTTTTTGATTTTAAAGATTGACAATAAAATTATATATACTAAAACTATTGGTATTACAATAAGTGTTAGGGGTATTTTTGTTTTTCTGATTTGAACAAATGGGTTTAGAATTTTAATATTGTCAAAGGATAGTTCCGAATTATTAGATAATATATATTCGGATATTTCAAAATTAATGTAATTGTGGGCATCGAGCATCTTATTATCTATGTTTGTGTAGGATATATTGTTTATTACGGTAGTGCCATTAAAGGTATCGTTTACAATATTATTTCCGCTTATCAGCACTGCACCGTCTTGTATAACATCTTTTTTTTTATTTTTTTCTTTTATTTTAATGCAGTAGGATTTTTCTCCATTCAATAAACGAGTAAAACATGATTGGTTTTTATTTAGATGTACAATAGTTGTTGAATAATTCCTTCTTAAATTATAAATTTCGTAAAATGTGTTGTTGCATTTTGCAACTTGGTTGCTTAAAATTAATTTGCCATCATTTTGAGAGAAAGCCCTGGCGAAATATGTATCGCATCGATTTTAATGACTGGATACCGAATATAAATTAAACAAGAAAGGAAAGCTAACTTCGGGCGGAGCCGAAGTTGATATACCTGCAGAATACTCTGTAAATTATATTCTCCAAAATTATTCATGACGCATTCTTAATACTCATAAAAATCCCAACTTCCTAACTTTAAAAACACCAAAGTTATGACATTTCCAATTGTTCAGTTATATGGCAGCTACAGGATATAGTCGGCCGATCCTTGTGAAATTTGGTAGGTCGGATTGGCTGGCCAAATATAACACCCATAGAAAATGCCAACTTCCTAACTTTACAAACACCAAAGTTATGGCATTTCAGATCAATCAGTTATATGGCAGCTATAGGATATAGTCGGCCGATCCTTATGAAATTCGGCATGTGGGATTGATTAGCCAAATATATAAAACCCATCCCTTTAACTTTACAAACACCAAAGTTATGGCATTTCCGATCAATCAATTATATGGCCGCTAGAAAAAGTAATTGGCCACCCCCGCCCCCCCCACAAAAAAAATTCCGTGAAAAAAAAGAAAGTGGTGAATGTAAAATTTTGAAACCAAAAAAAAAAAAAAAAAAGTATGATTGGACAGAAAGAACGACAGAACGGAAAGGCGATAAAAAATATAAAGAAAAAATCGGGATAAAAAAAAAAAAAAATTTATATTGTTGGGGAGATTTATTTCCCTCGTTTGCAAAATATATTAAAAAAATATAATACCCTCTGCAAGGGTAAAAAAAAAAAATTTTTTTAGTGCAATTTTAAATTCGGAAATATCCATTAGATCTGTGATCATGACAGGTTTTTCTTCATGTTTATAAATTTCTTGAAGATCGTCATGGTTTAGTATTTTTGTGTTAAAAACATCGATTTTTGCTAAAGTAATGGTGTCAATTAAATTTTGTAAATCAAAAGTTATTCGGCGTAAGCGGTGTTTTCTTAAAGGTATTTCTTGGTGTGTGAAAACTGAATCTAATGTGGTAGATAATTTCTTCACTTCGTCAAACAATTTGGAATTTATTATCTTTTGCTTATTATTATTTTCAATTAAATCGTTAATTTTTCCTTGAATTGTTGTAAAATCATCATGATCCGGTGTTCCAGTTATCCATTTTAAAATGGTACCTAATTCGTTAATGCTTCTTTTATTTCTTGATGGAGTTAATTGTGAAGTTAAGTCGATGGTTTTTAGGTTGTAAGTCAACTCCCAGTGGAACTGATCATTTCTAAATTCTTCTAAGCTTTCTGATTCTTCCTTAATAATTTCTTTGTAAAAGCTTATATTAGTGATATGAAAAAGTTCTGCGTATGAATCATAAGTCAGGATGACCTTGTTGTCTTTGTAGACGAAAAAGTCGTGGCTTGAATAGTCGATTATCTCAGAATTAGTTGATGCGAGTATCAAAACTATATATATTATAATATTCATTATATGTAAGTTAAAAATATTTTAATATTTAATATTATCTTTGTGGATAATTCTATTTCTATTATTTATTATTACTTTATTAGCTTTGTTTTCTTTAACTACCTGTTTTTTGTATCTTGGTTTTAATTTATTTCGTTCCCCGCACTTTTTTTCATATATTACTTGTCCTACTTGATATTCTTTTGCTTTTTTGTTTTGGTTATGTGATTTAAGCATTTTTAATTGCGCTACCTTAAGTATTTCAGGGACTTTTTCATGTTTTATTTTATTGTATAGAACGTCTATTGGTTTTTCATTTGTTACAGAATGAATGCTTTGGTTATACCTTTGGGCAGATCTAATAATTATTTCTGAGTGGTCAGTAAGATTAAATTCGTCTTTAATACATCTAGCAATTTCTGTCAGTGTGGAATGTGCTCTTTCGATTTGTCCGTTCGAAGAACTATGTCTAGGGTCAGCGTAATGTATTGTAAGTCCGCATCTATTTATAAATGCTCTAAATTGTGCCAAAGTGAAACTTGGCTAGTTGTCCGTCATAAGTGTTTTGGCCAGTGGGTATTGTTGTAAAATTTCTATGACCTTGTTTTCAATATTTAATTTATTCTCAATTTCTTTTACTACTAAAAATTTGGAATATGCGTAAATGCAAGTTAAAAATATTTTTTTATCAGCGTAAAAAATGTCTAAGTGTAGATTTTCTCCCTCCTTTGATGGTATAGGGGCTTCCCCAATCGGAATTTCTGCAGGGTGTCTACAGAATTTGTTTTCGTTGCAAATTGTACAGTCCTTAATATATTCTTTAAGTTTTAAAAATAATTTCGGCCAGTAGTAAAGTCTCGTTATTTGTTTATAGTTTTCGTCCAGTCCTCTATGGGCACGGCAATGAATTTCCTCAATAATGATTGCTTTATCTTCATCTTTTTCTATGTCTAGAACGAATGTTCTTGTAAATAAAAACTTATTTATAAAATTTTCCCTAAGAGGTTTTTGTATTACGTAAAGGTCTTCAAGGGTACAGTGAAGTCCAACGGTTATGTTTGGTTGAATATATTCTCTAAGAATTGATACTAAATTCTCGGGTATATCGTACTGGATTATGTGTCTGGTATTGTCGAATATTTGCAATGACTCATGAATGGTGACCCTGCCCGTTGTGATTAGTAGTTAAATTTTGAACTGATTCAAAGGTTTGTTTGTTTCCTCGATAATATTCTCGAAACTGCTTTCTGCCGAGTGGATGGTATTTTGAGAAAAAGATTTAAAAAAAAAAAAAAGGAAAAAAAAAAAAAAAAAAAAAAAAACCTAAAAAAAAAAAAAAAAAATTTGTTCTGAATCTGTTGATTCTGAACTGTCTAAACTTGGACTTTCATCTGAGAGGTGGTTAATTTGGATTCTTGACAATGCATCAGCGACTACATTAGTAGTTCCTGGTTTGTAAATAATTTTAGGACAGTAACTTTCAATAAATGAGTACCATCGCTTCATTTCTATGTTAGGGTTTTTGTCTGAGACCGTGAAGGATAATGACTGGTGGTCAGTATGGATTTCTATTCCAACTACCCCGTAGAGATAATTTCGAAGGTTTTTTAATGCCCAGACTATGGCTAATAATTCCTTCTTGTTTGTTGCGTAAACTTGCTCCGTTTTCGATAACGTTTTTGAAATAAAAGTTATTGGTTTGCCTTCCTGTGTAAGGACTGCGCCAATAGCAAAATCTGAAGCGTCTGTAGTCAATGTGAATTTCTTGTTATAATCTGGTTGAGTTAATTCTATTTGAGCTACTAGATTTTGTTTTAGCTCGTTAAAAGCTTTTACAGCAGGTTCATCCAGCTGTATGAAAGTTTTTTTAGACATTTTTTGGATATTTTACCATTGTCCCCTCCTAAATATTTGGTAAGAGGTTTCGCTATTAGTGCGTAGTTCTTTACAAACTTTCTATAATAACCTGTTAATCCAAGGAAGCTTCTGAGTTCTTTAATATTTTTGGGTTGAGGATAATTAAGTATTGTTGAAATTTTTTCGGGGTCTGTTTTAATTATATTGTAGGATACTACGTACCCTAAGAAACTGGTTTCTTTCATGAAGAATTTGGATTTTTCTAGAGAAACTTTCATGTTTGCTTTGAATAAAATATTTATTATTTTCAGCAAGTCTTGGTAATGCTGTTGAATTGAGTTGGAGAATATAATTATATCGTCCATATAGACGTGACAAATTTTCCCGACTTGTTCCCTTAATATGTCGTCCATAGCTCTCTGAAAAATTCGAGGAGCGTTCGTTAGACCAAATGGCATTCTTAAAAATTCGTACTTCCCATTATTTATGGAAAATGACGTTTTTTCTATGTCGGAGTCTTTCATCAAGATTTGATGAAAACCGGACTCTAAGTCGATTGTTGAAAATACTTTTGCCTTCCCTAAATTTGCTAAGATCACTGATGGATCCTGCATCGGATATCTATCTGGAACGGTATTTTCGTTAAGTTTTTTATAGTCAATTACTAATCTTAACTTAGGGCTTTCGTCTTCATTTTGTCCCTTTTTCGGGACCACTAAGACGGGTAAGTTGTATGGGCTTCTACTTGTCCTTATTATTTGTTCCGATAGCATTCGGCTTATTTCCCTATTAACAAAATCTGAGAGAGCGTAGGGATACTGTTTGCTGTAAACTGCTCTGTCATGAATTGTAGTAATTTCTCCTCTTATATCCGTAAGAAATGGTATTTGGATATCGATCGTAGAATGTTTTGTTTCGATTTGATTTATTATATTTTCTTTCATTCTTTCCACTTGGTTTGAAAATTCCAACTGGATATTATTTAATTCACTATTGCCGGAACGCTCTGTTTTCGAGCTGCAATTACTTTTTTCAGCGTAATGTGAATCGGTTTTATTTAATGTTAATTTATTGAAGTATTTTTATACCCTTGCAGAGGGTATTATAATTTTGGACAAAAGTGTGCAACGCAGTGAAGGAGACATCTCCAACCATATAAAGTATATATATTCTTGATCAGGATCACCTCCTGAGTTGATATAAACATGTCCGTCTGTCTGTCCGTCTGTCTGTCCGTCTGTCTGTTTCTACGCGAACTAGTCTCTCAGTTTTAAAGATATCGAATTGAAACTTTGCACACACCCTTCTTTCCTTTGCACGCAGTATATAAGTCGGAACGGCCGGGATCGGCCGACTATATCCTATAGCTGCCATATAACTGAACGATCGGAAATGCCATAACTTTGGTGTTTTTAAAGTTAGAAAGTTGGGATTTTCTATGGGTTTTACATTTGGCCAATCAATTCGACGTACCAAATTTTAAAAGGATCGGCCTACTATATCCTATAGCTGCCATATAACTGATTAATCGGAAATGCCATAACTTTGGTGTTTGTAAAGTTAGGAAGTTGGGATTTTCTATGGGTTTTATTTTTGGCCAATCAATCCGACCTACCAAACTTCATAAGGATCGGCAGACTATATCCTACAGCTGCCATATAACTGAACGATTGGAAATGCCATAACTTTGGTGTTTTTAAAGTTAGGAAGTTGGGATTTTTTATGAGTATTAAGAATGCATCATATGAATAAATTTGGGGAATATAATTTACAGAGTATTCTGCAAGTGTATATCAACTTCGGCTCCGCCCGAAGTTAGCTTTCCTTTCTTGTTTTATAATGAATTCACTTAGGGGAAGATTAATTTTTTCCTCGGTGGGGGATGCTTTATTTCCGCTCACTTTATTATGAAAAACTAATTTTTCTTCCTTTCCGTGATATTTAATGACGCCTATATTTGTGTCGATTACGGCACCTTTTTTTTTTGAGTAGGTTAAATCCTACTAACAAATCGGCGTCAAACCCTTCAATCTCGTAGAATATTTGTTTTGTATTAAAAATAGTTATTACGTGGTAATGTTTTATTATTGAGTATCCATTTATAGTGGAGACTCTTTTGTATATGGGGAGTTCACTTTTGTTTGAATAGATCCCCTTTTTTATATAGCAGGATGTTGCTCCTGTGTCAATCATTATTTTTAATTTTTGTTTTGATTGCCTATCTATCCTCGTCAAGTTGGGTAACCCTACTTTTGTTCCTGGTCTAAAAAATGATTCTCTTCGATGTTGTTAATTCGCATGGTTTTATTTTGGGTCGGTTGTAGTTTTTGTTGGAATTATAATAATTGTAATTCCCCTGTCTTTCATTATGTCCCTGCCAATTTTCGAAGGGTTTAATTTGATTTGATGGATCAACTTCCATTGGTTCTATGTTTCTTGGTCTCATGCTGAAATCCATAGTATTTATTTGCGAACTGAGCTCGGAAGTTGTTCGACTCTAGTTCTTGTACCTTTGCTAAAGCATTCGGTAAGTGTGGTGGGTTTAGAGAGAATAGAGTTTCGGAGATTGAACCATTCAGTCCAGAAATGAAAACTCTTACGGCGTTGCCTCTTATTGTTCTTGTAGTCTCCCTGGTAATTTCGCTTTCTTTTCCATAGGTCATTATGATTTTATTGATAAGCATTGTCATTTTCTTGTTTACCTCGTTATAAAAGTCCGTAATTGTCATTTTTCCCTGTCTCAAAATACTTAATTCTGACTCGAAAACGTGGATTGGTCTTCTATCATTGTAGATAAAATCCAGTCTCGAAAGTATGGCCTTGAAATTTAATACGATACCATGGTTAGTTAAGGCGTCGTGCGCCGCTCCCATGATTTTGTTCCGTAAAATGGTTAGGGCAATAAAATACTGTTCACTATTAATTTTGTATAGGCTCATAGTTGTTTCTGCGGCCTCCCTCCATCCGACATACTGGGATTGTTCTCCATAAAATTTTGGCACAGCTTTTACTACTTCTAGGGTTGTATCGCATCTAACTGTGGGGTCAATTATTTGAAGCTTATAGTCTTCCACAACATTTGCATTCGAGTTTAACTTATTACTAAGCTCATTAATTTTTTCATTTAAACCTGTCAACTGTAAATTTACCACTCGGCTTATTAATTCCATTGTTAGATTTGATCCCACACCACTGCTGGTAAGATTCTGACCTGTCCCACCGGTTGCCATATTCAAATTTAAATTTCCAAAGTTTTGTAATAAATTTTCCAGATTGTTTTTTGATTCACAGAGGTTCAATAAGTATTTAAGATTATCAACTATCGGCTAACTTTATATGATATAATTATATATAAAAAAAATAATGAATTTTTAATTCCTCACGATTTGCTGCTTCCTGTTAATCGTCGTCAGGATTTGATGCGCTGGTCGTGGTGATTGTTGTTTCCTCATGAGGTAAAAATTAAAACTTTTCCGGTGTAGCTTTGTGGCGAGGGAATGCCCTCAGCCCTTCCTTCCCTCTTTTGGGGTTTTTTTTTGTGTGTTGGTTTATTTATATTTATATATATTTTAATTTATGTGTTTTCTATTACTTGTGTCTTTCCACTTTTTTTTGAGTTCTTTATTTTATTTATTGTGTTCTTGCTTTTTAGTGAATTTAAATTTCGGTACACCTTTTTATCAACTTTTATTTTATTAAATGGATTATTTTTTATTTATTATTTTCCACTTAAATATTTTAAAGATCACAATCACTTTGGGTTTGTGTCGTTTGCGGACGGTTTGATTTTTCCACAAAATTTAATTTAATTTGTTTTCATTAAAAAAATTTAGGAACTTTTGAAGACGCGGCCCACGTTGGGCGCCAATTAAATTTATTAGTTGATAATTTTTCAAAAAAATAATTTTTAATTTTGTTATGATGTTAGCCTTTTATTTTTTTCAAATTCACTTTTACAAGACACTTATGTATTAACTTAATTTTTCGCGACCGATCGAGTCGTCTCCAAAAAAGAATTGCCCTTCGTTTGATAAAATATTAATCTTGAAACGTCGGGTTAAGAGAATCTTGCTCAGAAGATATTTAAAGAGATTAGGCAAAGTTAAGAGAGTAGGACAATTGGCTGATGAAATAATTGAGAAGTAATTGAAACTCAATAAATTAATTATTTGACAAAAATTTGGTTAGCAACTGGCTCGGACTAGATCGGACCCTAAGTGGAAAATTTGGAAGCTTTGTTTATGACTGGGGTCATTTGTTTACAGTAGGCCGGATGTGGTTCTCACAGGGCTCGGTTTGAGTGAGGGGAGATTCTGTTAACGAAGCTAGAATTTCCAGCGGTTGCTAAGATTGGAAAGGGTCATTTGTTTATAATAGCCCGAATATGTCCGGTTTGAGTGAGGGGAGATTTTGCTAGCGAAGCTTAGATTTTTCAGCGTTTGCTACGATTGAAAATTTGTTTATGAAACTCATAAGCTATTAATAATTTTATAATTTTAATCAATAAAAAAAATAATTAAAAAATTAATTATCATTAGCAATTAAAGAAAAAAATAAAAAAAAACACAAAAAAATGTTTCCTGTTCCCACCCCTAAAATTCAATCGTCAGTAGGGTATGCATAGTATCCAACCCATGAATATTCTTAGCTTATGAATTTCATAAACAAATTTTCAATCGTAGCAACCGCTGAAAAATCTAAGCTTCGCTAGCAAAATCTCCCCTCACTCAAACCGGCCACATTCGGGCTATTATAAACAAATGACCCTTTCCAATCTTAGCAACCGCTGGAAATTCTAGCTTCGTTAACAGAATCTCCCCCTCACTCAAACCGAGCCCTGTGAGAACCACATCCGGCCTACTGTAAACAAATGACCCCAGTCATAAACAAAGCTTCCAAATTTTCCACTTAGGGTCCGATCTAGTCCGAGCCAGTTGCTAACCAAATTTTTGTCAAATAATCAATTTATTGAGTTTCAATTACTTCTCAATTATTTCATCAGCCAATTGTCCTACTCTCTTAACTTTGCCTAATCTCTTTTAATCTCTTCTGAGCAAGATTCTCTTAAGCCGAGGTTTCATGATTAATATTTTATCAAACCAAGGGCAGTTCTTTTTTGGAGACGACTCGATCGGTCGCGAAAATCAAAGTTTAAATCTATATTATGATAAGTGACTTGTGAAAGTGAATTTAATAAAATAAAAGGTGAACATCAAAATAAAAATAAAAATTAATTTTTTTTTAAAAATTATCAACTAATAAATTTAATTGGCGCCCAACGTGGGCCGCGTCTTCAAAAGTTCCTAAATTTTTTTAATGAAAACAAATTAAAAAAAAAAGGTCAGAATACAAAAAAAGAAACCATGATTAAATAACACCTAGAATTTTGTGGAAAAATCAAACCGTCCGCAAACGACACAAACCCAAAGTGATTGTGATCTTTTAAACATTTAAGTGGAAAATAATAAATAAAAAATAATCCATTTAAAAAATAAAAAGTTGATAAAAAGGTGTACCGAAATTTAAATTCACTAAAAAGCAAGAACACAATAAATAAAATAAAGAACTCAAAAAAAGGGAAAAACACAAGTAATAAAAAACACATAAATTTAATTATATATAAAAATAAATAAACCAACACAAAAAAAAAAACCCCCAAAAGAAGGAAGGAAGGGCTGAGGGCATCCTCCTCCCAACCAACCCCCCCAAAAAAAGTCTATTCACTGACAGGAAGGAAGGGCTGAAGGGCAATCCCTCGCCACAAAGCTACACCGGAAAAGTTTTAATTTTTTACCTCAGGAGAAAACAACAATCAACAACGACCAACGGATCAAATCCTGACGACGATCAACAGGAAGCAGCAAATCGTGAGGAATTGAAAATGAAATATTTTTTTACATATAATTATATCATATAAAGTTAGCCGATAGTTGATAATATTAAATACTTATTGAACCTCTGTGAATCGAAAAACAATCTGGAAAAATTTATTAAAAAACTTTGGAAATTTAAATTTGAATATGGCAACCGGTGGGACAGGTCAGAATCATACCAGCAGTGGTCTGGGATCAAATCTAACAATGGAATTAATAAACCGAGTGGAAAATTTACAGTTGACAGGTTTAAATGAAAAAATTAATGAGCTTAGTAATAAGTTAAACTCGAATGCAAATGTAGTGGAAGACTATAAGCTTCAAATAATTGACCCCATAGTTAGATGCGATACAACCCTAGAAGTAGTAAAAGCTGTGCCAAAATTTTATGGAGAACAATCCCAGTATGTCGGATGGAGGGAGGCCGCAGAAACAACTATGAGCCTATACAAAATTAATAGTGAACAGTATTTTATTGCCCTAACTATTTTACGGAACAAAATCATGGGAGCGGCGCACGACGCCTTAACTAACCATGGTACCGTATTAAATTTCAAGGCCATACTTTCGAGACTGGATTTTATCTGCAATGATAGAAGACCAATCCACGTTCTCGAGTCAGAATTAAGTATTTTGAGACAGGGTAAAAGGACAATTACGGACTTTTATAACGAGGTAAACAAGAAAATGACAATGCTTATCAACAAAACCATAATGACCTATGGAAAAGAAAGTGAAATTACCAGGGAGACTACAAGAACAATAAGAGGCAAACGCCTTAGGAGTTTTCATTTCTGGACTGAATGGTTCGATCTCCGAAACTCTATTCTCTCTAAGCCCACCAGACTTACCGAACGCTTTAGCGAAGGTACAAGAACTAGAGTCGAACAACTTCCGAGCTCAGTTCGCAAATAAATACTATGGATTTCAGCAAGAGACCAATAAACAGGGAAATTATCTAAGATTCAACCAGGTGGAACCCAAAGCAAAACTTCACCCTAAAACGGGAAATAATTGGTATCAAAATAGAAATTATGATCAAAACAATTTTCACCAAAAACAAGCAGTAGAACGTAACATAGAACCAATGGAAGTTGATCCATCAAATCAAATTAAACCCCTTTAAAAATTGGCAGGGACATAATGAAAGACAGGGAATTACAATTATTATAATTCCAACAAAAACTACAACCGACCGTATTCAAGCCGTCCGAACTATTACCAACAAAATAGTAACGAGCCAAAACAAACACATCCACCACTAAAACGCGAACCAACTAACACTATAAATCAGCCCCAAAATAAAACCATGCGAATTAACAACATCGAAGAGAATCATTTTTAGACCAGGAACAAAAGTAGGGTTACCCTACTTGACGAGGTTAGATAGGCAATCACAGCAAAAATTAAAAGTATTGATTGACACTGGAGCAACATCCTGCTATTAAAAAAGGGGATCTATTCAAACAAAAGTGAACTTCCCATATACAAAAGAGTCTCCACTGTAAATGGATACTCAATAATAAAACATTACCACGTAATAACTATTTTTAATACAAAACAAATATTCTACGAGATTTGAAAGGTTAGACGCCGATTTGTTAGTAGGATTTAACCTACTCAAAAAAATGGTGCCGTAATCGACACAAATATAAAATAAATATCACGGAAAGGAAGAAAAATTAGTTTTTCATAATAAAGTGAGCGAAAATAAAGCATTCCCCACCGAGGAAAAAATTAATCTTCCCCTAAGTGAATTCATTATAAAACAAGAGAGAACGCTATAGTCGGGTGCCCCGACTATCAGATACCCGTTACTCAGGTAAAGGGAGTGCGAGGGAGATGGAGATAGAAACTTTGATCACGCATAACTTTTTAACGAATGGTCCGATTTGAAAAATTTCTTCTACATTACGATAGGTATTGATAAACACAATAAAACTGTATTTTTACTTTTGCCGTTAGATTTTTAAATTTTCGTATCGTTAAGCGATATGTGGGCGTTAAAGGGGGCGTGGCACCATTTTGAAACAAACTTGCGCTGCGTAGGAACTTTTAAAATCTACATGCAAAATGCCAATCTTTTAGCTTTTATAGTTTCCGAGATCTCAGCGTTCATACGGACAGACAGCCAGACAGACAGACAGACAGACGGACAGACAGACGGACACGGCTAGATGGCTAGATCGACTCGGCTAGTGATCCTGATCAAGAATATATATACTTTATAGGGTCGGAAACGCTTCCTTCTAGCTGTTACATACTTTTGCACGAATACAATATACCCTTTTTCTCGAGGGTAACGGGTATAAAAATACTTCAATGAATTAGCATTAAATAAAACCGATTCACTCTACGCTGAAAAAAGTAATTGCAGCTCGAAAACCGAGCGTTCCGACGTTGAATTATCCGTCAATAGTGAATTAAATAATATCCAGTTGGAATTTTCAAACCAAGTGGAAAGAATGAAAGAAAATATAATAAATCAAATCGAAACAAAACATTCTACGATCGATATCCAAATTCCATTTCGAACGGATATAAGAGGAGAAATTACTACAATTCATGACAGACCAGTTTACAGCAAACAGTATCCCTACGCTCTGTCAGTCTCAGATTTTGTTAATAGGGAAATAAGCCGAATGCTATCGGAACAAATAATAAGGCCAAGTAGAAGCCCATACAACTCACCCGTCTTAGTGGTCCCGAAAAAGGACAAAATGAAGACGGAAGCCCTAAGTTAAGATTAGTAATTGACTATAAAAAACTTAACGAGAATACTGTTCCAGATAGATATCCGATGCAGGATCCATCAGTGATCTTAGCAAATTTAGGGAAGGCAAAAGTATTTTCAACAATCGACTTAGAGTCCGGTTTTCATCAAATCTTGATGAAAGACTCCGACATAGAAAAAACGTCATTTTCCATAAATAATGGGAAGTACGAATTTTTAAGAATGCCATTTGGCCTAACGAATGCTCCTCGAATTTTTCAGAGAGCTATGGACGACATATTAAGGGAACAAGTCGGGAAAATTTGACACGTCTATATGGACGATATAATTATATTCTCCGACTCAATTCAACAGCATTACCAAGACTTGCTGAAAATAATAAATATTTTATTCAAAGCAAACATGAAAGTTTTTCTAGAAAAATCCAAATTCTTCATGAAAGAAACCAGTTTCTTAGGATACATAGTATCCTACAATATCATTAAGACAGACCCCGATAAAATTTCAACAATACTTAAATATCCGCAGCCTAAAAATATTAAAGAACTTAGAAGCTTCCTTGGATTAACAGGTTATTATAGAAAGTTTGTAAAGAACTACGCACTAATAGCGAAACCTCTTACCAAATATTTAGGAGGGGACAATGGAAAAATATCCAAAACAATGTCAAAAAAAACTTTCATACAGCTGGATGAACCTGCTGTAAAAGCTTTTAACGAGCTAAAACAAAATCTAGTAGCTCAAATAGAACTAACTCAACCAGATTATAACAAGAAATTCACATTGACTACAGACGCTTCAGATTTTGCTATTGGCGCAGTCCTTTCACAGGAAGGCAAACCAATAACTTTTATTTCAAAAACTTTATCGAAAACAGAGCAAGTTTACGCAACAAACAAGAAGGAATTATTAGCCATAGTCTGGGCATTAAAAAACCTTCGAAATTATCTCTACGGGGGTAGTTGGAATAGAAATCCAAACTGACCACCAGTCATTATCCTTCACGGTCTCAGACAAAAACCCTAACATAGAAATGAAGCGATGGTACTCATTTATTGAAAGTTACTGTCCTAAAATTATTTACAAACCTGGGACTACTAATGTAGTCGCTGATGCATTGTCAAGAATTCAAATTAACCACCTCTCAGATGAAAATCCAAGTTTAGACAATACAGAACCAACAGATTCAGAACAAAAACCCCATCCACTCAGCAGAAATCAGTTTCGAGAATATTATCGAGGAAACAAAAAAACCTTTGAATCAGTTTAAAATTCAACTACTAATTACAACGGGCAGGGGTCACCATTCATGAGTCATTGAAAATATTCGACAATACCAGACACATAATCCAGTACGATCGACCCGAGAATTTAGTTTCAATTCTTAGAGAATATATTCAACCAAACATAACCGTTGGACTTCACTGTACCCTTGAAGATCTTTACGCAATTCAAAACCTCTTAAGGAAAATTTTATAAATAAGTTTTTTATTTACAAGAACATTCGTTCTAGACATAGAAAAAGATGAAGATAAAGCAATCATTATTGAGGAAATTCATTGCCGTGCCCATAGAGGACTGGACGAAAACTATAAACAAATAACGAGACTTTACTATTGGCCGAAATTATTTTTATACCCTTGCAGAGGGTATTATAATTTTGGTCAGAAGTTTGTAACGCAGTGAAGGAGACGTTTCCGACCCTATAAATTATATATATTTCTTGATCAGGATCACCTCCCTGAGTCGATATAGCCATGTCCGTCTGTCCGTCTGTCCGTCTGTCCGCGTCTGTTTCAATACCGTTTGCGAGCTCAGTTTAAAAGCTAGCGATCTGAAACTTTCACACTCGTCCTAAAACATGTGTACGCAGATCAAGTTTGAAAATCGCCCCGATCGGACGTCTATATCCTATAGCTCCCTTAGGAACAATCGGATATATCTTGCCAGAATTGATGATATTTCGCGCAGTGTTAAAAGCTTTTGACATGAATCTTTCCAAATCGTATTTTTTTTGCATACCTTGATCAGGGTAAAAGCGCGTGACGATCGGACGTCTATATCCTATAGCTCCCATAGGAACAATAGGGTAAAATCGGTCCAAATTTGATGTTTTTCAGAATATTTCGCGATGTGTAAAAGCTATTGCTGTACATTTTTCAAATCGTATTTTTTTATGCATTCCTTCATCAAGGTAAAAGCGCGTGCTGATCGGACGTCTATATCCCTATAGCTCCCATAGGAACAATCGGATATAACTTTCAAGGAATGGAAGATATTTCGCGCAGTGTAAAAGCATTTAACATAAATCTTTCCAAATCTTATTTTTTTATGCATTCCCTTGATCAGGGTAAAAGCGCCTTTTGGCGATCGGACGTCTATATCCTATAGCCCCCATAGGAACAATTCGGTGAAATCGGTCCAAATTTGTTGGTTTTTCTGAATTTTTCACGTAGTGTGTAAGCTACTGACATAAATTTTTCCAAGTCTTATTTATTTACGCATATCTTGATTAGGGTAAAAGCGCTTGCCGATCGGACGTCTATTTCTTATAGCTTCCGTAGGGAAAATAGTTAAAGGCTGCGAAAGTATCCCTTTTTCTATTTTATATGACATTTTTGCAGTATAAAAGCAATTGACATCAAACGACGCAAATCTAGTTTATTTATGTATACCTTATTCGCTACTACTTTTTCGTGTAGCAATTTCGGAGCAAGGTCTAGAAGGGTATTAAAACTCCGGCTTGCCGAATCCTTCTCGTCCTCGTTAAAACTTAAAGAATATATTAAGAACTGTACAATTTGCATTTATAAATAGATGCGGACTTACAATACATTACGCTGACCCTAGACATAGTTCTTCGAACGGACAAATCGAAAGAGCACATTCCACACTGACAGAAATTGCTAGATGTATTAAAGACGAATTTAATCTTACTGACCACTCAGAAATAATTATTAGATCTGCTCAAAGGTATAACCAAAGCATTCATTCTGTAACAAATGAAAAACCAATAGACATTCTATACAATACAATAAAACATGAAAAAGTCCCTGAAATACTTAAGGTAGCGCAATTAAAAATGCTTAAATCACATAACCAAAACAAAAAAGCAAAAGAATATCATGTAGGACAAGTAATATATGAAAAAAAGTACGGGGAACGAAATAAATTAAAACCAAGATACAAAAAACAGGTAGTTAAAGAAAACAAAACTAATAAAGTAATAATAAATAATAGAAATAGAATTATCCACAAAGATAATATTAAATATTAAAATATTTTTAACTTACAGATAATGAATACCATAATATATATAGTTTTGATACTCGCAACAACTAATTCTGAGATAATCGACTATTCAAACCACGACTTTTTCATCTACAAAGACAACAAGGACATCCTGACTTATGATTCATACGCAGAACTTTTTCATATCACTAATATAAGCTTTTACAAAGAAATTATTAAGGAAGAATCAGAAAGCTTAGAAGAATTTAGAAATGATCAGTTCCACTGGGAGTTGACTTACAACCTAAAAACCACCGACTTAACTTTATCACAATTAACTCCATCAAGAAATAAAAGAAGCATTAACGAATTAGGCACCATTTTAAAATGGATAACTGGAACACCGGATCATGATGATTTTACAACAATTCAAGAAAAATTGAACGATTTAATTGAAAATAATAATAAGCAACAGATAATAAATTCCAAATTGTTTGACGAAGTTAAGAAATTATCTACCATATTAGATTCAGTTTTCACCCACCAAGAAATACCTTTAAGAAAACACCGCGTACGCCTAATAACTTTTGATTTACAAAATTTAATTGAGCAAAAATCGACGTTTTTAACACAAAAATATTAAACCATGACGATCTTCAAGAAATTTATAAACATGAAGAAAAACCTGTCATGATCACAGATTTAATGGATATTTCCGAATTTAAAATTGCACTACACAAAGAAATATTTGTAATTTATATTCGGTATCCAGTCATTCGAAATCGATGCGATACACTATATTTCGTATCTCTCAAAATGATGGCAAATTAGTTTTAAGCAACCAAGTTGCAAAATGCAACAACACATTTTACGAAATTTATAATTTTAAGAAGGAATTATTTAACAACTATTGTACTCTAAATAAAAGCCAATCATGTTTTACTCGTTTATTGAATGGAGAAAAATCCTACTGCATTAAAATAAAAGAAAAAAATAAACAAATAGATGTTATACAAGACGGTGCAGTGCTGATAAGCGGAAATAATATTGTAAACGATACTTATTTAACGGGAACATATTTAATTATATTTAATGGCACTACCGTAATAAACAACATATCCTACACAAACATAGATAATAAGATGCTTGAATTTATTACAGCCCACAATTATATTAATTTTGAAATATCCGAATATATATTATCCAATAATTCGGAACTATCCTTTGACAATATAAAAATTTTAAACCCATTTATTCAAATCAGAAAGACAAAAATACCCCTAACACTTATTGTAATATCAATAGTTTTAGTATACATAATTTTATTGTTAATCTTTAAAATCAAAAAATATCTGTTAATCATCAAACCACGGCTAAGAAATATTATAAAAAATAACAATATAATATAATAATATAATATAATAATAACAGCTCAACTAAATGCCATCTCACCAACGTCATTTGAATCGGGACGCTTCAATTTAGAAGGGGGAGTGTTATCCAACCCATGAATATTCTTAGCTTATGAATTTCATAAACAAATTTTCAATCGTAGCAACCGCTGTAAAATCTAAGCTTCGCTAGCAAAATCTCCCCTCACTCAAACCGGCCACATTCGGGCTATTATAAACAAATGACTCTTTTCAATCTTAGCAACCGCTGGAAATTCTAGCTTCGTTAACAGAATCTCCCCTCACTCAAACCGAGCCCTGTGAGAACCACATCCGGCCTACTGTAAACAAATGACCCCAGTCATAAACAAAGCTTCCAAATTTTCCACTTAGGGTCCGATCTAGTCCGAGCCAGTTGCTAACCAAATTTTTGTCAAATAATCAATTTATTGAGTTTCAATTACTTCTCAATTATTTCATCAGCCAATTGTCCTACTCTCTTAACTTTGCCTTATCTCGTTTAATCTCTTCTGAGCAAGATTCTCTTAAGCCAAGGTTTCATGATTAATATTTTATCAAACCAAGGGCAGTTCTTTTTTGGAGACGACTCGATCGGTCGCGAAAATCAAAGTTTAAATCTAATTATATGATAAGTGACTTGTGAAAGTGAATTTAATAAAATAAAAGGTGAACATCAAAATAAAAAATTAATTTTTTTTATAAAAAATTATCAACTAATAAATTTAATTTGCAGGCACCATCCGCTCGCTGAACAACAACCAAAGCTGATTTGGTTTGAAGTTTTCTGAACCATTAAGCGCAGACAGCGACTGCGATGTGCCCTGAACACGCATACATACAAAGCCCAATTTAAGCGCAGGGCAACCTTCTTCAAAATGCGCGTCTCTGCGACTGACCGACCGAACTCGAGTAATGAGAATTAGAACGAGAGCGAAAAAACCCGAAGGCACACGAAGTGTCCGGGACCTGCCGCTACAAGCTGTGGGGCCTCCCGATTTGAAAATTTTGTGACCTTATTCGTTGTATGAAATGACCAGTCTATATGCTGTATGGTTAGTGATTACACCCATTACTTCGAACAACGGTTATTTACTTCTGAACACAGGGACTATAAAAATACCTCTAAATTATGAACACCATATGATTAAAATAAATCAAATTAAAATATTTGAAACATATCAAGATTTTATAAACTACGAAAACCAATTTTTATGTGTGTACACTTATGTATATTTCAGAACGTATGTAATTCGGCCAAATGTACTTAATTTTCACAAATGGAAAATTGTTAAAATGGCCGAATGATCAAAGGAGAATAAGGAAAGGCGAAATTGTATTTTAATTGCCATTGTCGGATTAATCGGAGTTTGATTTTAGACAAATCATACAGAAAGTCAAACGTCTGCATCGTAACGATCTACCAGCCCAGCAATAAATATTAGGGCCCGTTAGTCTAAATTCAGTCTACATGACTGTAAGTTAAGTTATATTCTTAAGATTTGATATACTTATTGTTAGTCACATATAGAGAAGATTCAATAAATAAAGCATATATTTACAAAAAAAAAAAAAAAAATATTGGAATTCGGTCCTGATCTAGGACCGAGTAACTTTGGAGAAAGTCGCGCCACCTTTAGCACTGCTCAATTGGAAGTTCATCGTCCCACCCTAGCTCCTGAAGCCAAGTCTCTTGCATAAAGATTTTGGCACATACAACAAATGGAGCTAGACGGCTGGATCAAACAGCTTGGCAATTTGGGAAAGGACCTGGAGTTTTGTGTTGGATATTTCTGTTGTCAACGATGGTGGGACGAAGAAAAACTCGTACAACGTACGCCGAGAGTTTTGGCTGTCGATTTCGAGAAAGTCTGTATTCAGAAGATCCTTCCTTGTGGTTGTGGAAAACCCGCGGAGTCTAGGGCACTTTGTAGCTCCCGAACAATGAACATGTAATTGCGAATGACATTACTCGCTTTTGGATGGCTCATCTGCACGTCTGTCGCCAGCTGTTGCAGACTGAAAGACTGGACCAGCATTAAGGGTGTCATTTAGGCTGACCCCATTTTATGAAGGGCTGGAGGCATTGAATACCACCAGAAGCTTAGTGGTCGTACTTTCCGGCTTGAGCACGGCATAATGCGGAAGGTAATAGCTGGCAGCATCATGGGTGGGATGTACCTGTCTCATGTCTTTGAGATCGAGATGTTCCTGGATCACGGAGTCGTACTTAGGTTTCTGCTAACTGTCCCTTTTTATTTATTCCTTAAAAATTGGGCTAACGCAGATGATCTGGAGTATCCTAGGGCGGACTTTACGTTTTCGGAATCACGGAACGGAAGGCTTACGACATACCTGCCGCTATTGTCTCTCGTAGTCGTCTGGAGGAAATTTACTTCACAGATCAAATCAGACGCGTGTCAACCGCGTGGGAAAATTCGCGTGGAAAAGGCGGAAATCGTACTTTGCTTTGGCGCAGGCTCTGGTCCTGTTAGGATCCAGCCGAAAATTTTCTCTTGACCGAGAAGAGAACAGATGTTCGGTCGGGTACCGGTTAGGAGGATGGAAGGGAGTATATCGGCCCCGATCAGAAGATCTATTTGTGCGCGCTCGTAAAACTTTTGATCCGCTAGTGGAAGTTCGGGAAGATCTCGGAGAAGACTTCCCGCTAGTTGCTGAAGACCGTAGGCAGTCGTACTTAACTGCAAGCTAGGCCGGTTTGTCGAACGAATAGTAAACTGACAGAGCTTTTTGGATTTAGCGGATACTGTCTGATTTAAGCCTGATACCTGAGCTTGGATAACTTGATGAGGCAACTTAATTATGTTAAAAAGCCACTCATTGATAAAGGTTGCCTCAAAGCTAGGGTTGTCGAATTTTTTAAAAATATCGTATCAATGATATTTGGTTTTTAAAAAAGTATCAAAATGATATTTGAAAATATCAATTTAAAATATCGATATATCGATGATATTTCATATTTTTTCAAAATATAAAAATTTTAATGGGAGAGGACATCACAGGCTGCTCATTTAAAATACACAGCGCACAGCACACTTAATATGTTGCTTTAACAAACAAAATATGAAGAAATAAAAGAAAACGAGAAATTTTTAAACTAAGCTTTTATTTAAGTATTTTTAAACTAATAATTTAAAGAAATTCAAGTAAAATAAACATTCATTCAGCCGTCGACTTAAATCTAATTATACATTTTTAAAGTAGGCATATTAAGTAAATTACAAATAAAAATCTGTACTTAAAGACTTTAAAAAGACTCGCTCGGTTATATGCTGGTCAGTCATTCGACTGCGGGCGTCGCAAACCACACATTTTATGGCAGAGGCCAATCTTTCAGATGTAACTGAACTTCCAGGAGTAATAAGGCAAGCTAACGCTACTGCTGCCAGATTTGGCATAGTTTGCTTTTGAGCGTTCCAGAATTCCAATGGATCTGTTTGCCAACTAGCATTCGGCATGCTAAAAAAAGTTTCATTTCTTTTTCTTCGGCGTTGTCCGATTCGCAATTACGAAGTTGTATGGTTTTGTTATGCAAATTCAAAAAACTGTCATTTTCACTAGATGCTATTTAGTCATGGATTGCGAATTCCATTTCGTCATCAAAAAAAGGCATCTCTTCTTCGTGGGTATTCCTCATTTCCTTTAAGATTGATCGACTTACTTCCATTACATGTATTTTCGAATCAAAGTACATTTTCTTGAATCTTGGGTCTAGCATGGTAGCTTTCATCAAAATCTTGTTCGTTAGCAAATCTTTTAGACGTTTTTCGAAAATTTCTAGAACTGTTTCCTTGGTTCGCACACCCGCCTCCGAATGTGTTTTCGCATCTTTCACTTTTTTCAACATCATGCAGATCATAGGAATTAACAAGCTTACAGTCACGTAAGTGTCACCGCTAACTTTTTTCGTGGCTTCTTTGAAAGGTAAGAGAACGTTGCAAAAATTACGGCATACGTTTAACTCTGCTAGTGTTAGCATTTGCGGTGATTTCATTGAGCTCCGCCTGCTCAGAAGGACGAACGCTGTCGGCGAGCATAACAAAGGATTTGAGCATGTCGAGGCACGAGTTCCAGCGTGTGTCCACACTTTGGATTAGAGTTTTGATGCGACCTTCTGGCACTCCTTCGACCATTTGGCATTTCCTTAGTGCGTCCATTCAAGCTGAGCTGTGTTTAAAATGCATAACAATCCGTTTGACTTTATGTAAGACCATGGAAAACTATTGAATATTCTTAACAGAATCGTCAACTGCCAAATTAATCGTGTGCGCAAAACACGGAACGTGATTATTATTTCCCAGAAACAATTTCGATGCAGATATCATGTTATTTGCATTGTACGTAGTTAATGTCCTTCTTTTATATGCTTCAATACCGAATTCATTGCAAGCACCTTCCAGAAGTGTCGAAATATATTCGCTGGTCTCAGACTAAATTAAGAAAAATTATTAGAAAATATTAGAAAATCAAGTAAAATTAGAATACAGAGCTCTGTAAAGGATTGGTAGGATTGGCTAAAACACAGAGAGGAGATCAAATTTGTAACCTGTAAACAAATCTCATAATTAAAAAAATTATATCTGAATAAAGTTCATTATAAAAATTAATTTGACCCCCAAATTATTATTATTAATTATCCTATTACTTCACAAACTATTTAAATAAAGTTTAACTAAGATAGATGTAAGATCCCCATACATACAGTAAACCTGCCAATTTTGACTTTATAATTTATAATTTTTTAATTTATTATAAAGAAAACAGTTTGTGTAGAAATAGACTGTCAGATGGACATGCATTAATTAAATAATTACAGATATACATAATTCATATCATACCCACTGTCAACAACTATCAAACTAATTTATAAAAAATATACTTAAACAAATGTATATATACAAATAAGTGTGCACATGTACACCAAAAAAGGTATAAAGTTTATATTATATTTTACCAAACACTTACCTTCGATCGACTTGGAAGTTTGTAGTTCGGAACGCATGTTTTAGCAAAGCCTTTCAGGCCCTCTTTTTCAACACATCTAACAGGCTATTGTCTTTACAAATCATTTATTCAATAAGTTTTGGTTGATTTTTTTTTTTGATTGTATTATGTTTTTTGTATATATTTGCTTATGTTTGCTTATTTTTGAAAGTCGCCGCTTGAATTACCGATAAATAACCATATGTTCATATAATAATTTTATAATTTTAATCTTGGAAAACAACAAATTGTTTAACCACTATAAAGTACAGACAAAAAATATTCGAAGTGATTTTCTTAATTTTAAATTACTATTTTAAATCAAGAAGTAAACTTTTAATAATTTTTAATATAAAAAAAATAATAAAATTAATTATCATTAAACATAACATTCAAAACAAGTGTCCTAAAAAACGTTCTTGTTTCTGTTCCCACCCCTAAAATTCAATCGTCAGTAGGGTATGCAGGCACCATCCGCTCGCTGAACAACAACCAAAGCTGATTTGGTTTGAAGTTTTCTGAACCACTAAGCGCAGACAGCGATTGCGATGTGCCCTGATCCTATCTCATTAAATTGATTTATATTATTTGGAATACATACATAAATGCAAAACATTTATTTGCTACCACTGATTTGAATTTGTAAACCAAGATGAAATATATGCTGAAATATTAAACATATAATATTCTTATTTTTATCATTAACGCCCATATTGTTAGGGTACCAAGTCTGAAAAGTAGCAAAAGACAAAATATTCTTGCTGCATCGAAGTGAAATGATCGCACACATGCACCCCTGTATGAGAATGCATGAACACGCATACATACAAAGCCCAACCGAACCGAACTCGAGTAATGAGAATTAGAACGAGAGCGAAAAAACGGAGTGTCCGGGGCCTGCCGCTACCAGCTGTGGTAATTTTACAAATTTAATTTTCACAAAAGGAAAATGGTTAAAATGGCCGAATGATCAAAGGAGAATAAGGAAATGCGAAATTGTATTTTAATTGCCATTGTCGGATTAATCGGAGTTTGATTTTAGACAAATCATACAGAAAGTCAAACGAAACGCAGTTTTCGATGGCTGACTGCTGACCAGCAATTAAATAAATTTTATATAAGTTCGTACTTATCTTGTGGTAATTTGGCGCTGGAAAATTCAGCTCGAAGGACCAAAATGTTCTGGGGCGTTGAACCTGTTGGAGGCAGCAAAGCTGTGAAGGTGGGATAAAAAACTAAACGAGCGCGAAGAGAAAAAGAATGTGAATTCACAGAACACGGTAGGCTTTCGTAAAATTAGTAGATAGTCGTTAGAATACTGCTTAGACAGCCTGGAAGCGCAGGCAGCCAAAGCGGGGGAGTTGGCGATCGGAGCGGATGAGAGCGGGGGAAAAAACAGGGTGCTTCGTGGCCTGAACAGTGATTTAATTTGGCGAAATGTCTGGGCGGAAAAATTTGAATTTCAGGCAGGAAACTGCCTGGGAACGGCGAACTAACAGTCTGGGGAAAAAGTCTGTTTGGAGCTGTTTGGAGATGTTTGGGAAAAGTCTTTTGGGGAAACAGTCGTGGGAAAGGTTAAGTCTTTCGAGGAACTGTCTGGGAACCATCTGGTACAAAAGTCAGGCGGGGAAATCGAATAGTCTACACATCAAGGGCGGGAAAAACCACCACTTTCATCACGTTTCCGATGGAAAGGAAGAACCCAGTTCTACTTGCTAGACGATACACCTTGCCGACAAAGTTCAGACTGAACTAATGGAGCCTGCGATAAAGGTGTCTAGGCGATAAAGAGAGAGCCGTCCTGATCTCGGTAAAGCCGTCCCGATCTCAAGCCGAAGCGACGCAGCAGCAGGCCAGGAGCGACGCAGCAGCGGTCAGCAAGGAGCAACGCATCCTTTCTGTCATTATCCTTTGGTCACTGGCAATCACACACTATAAATTTGTTGCCGAACGTTTACGTAGCGCGCAAGAAATAAAGAATCAGGTCGCTACATAAGTTTTCACTAATTAGTCGACCACGAATATTATGTTTAGGACTTAATGTCCAAAGCGATTCACTTATGTATAGTTCGAAATATTTCTTTATGTATATATGACACCATCCACCGATTTTTACACGAATGCATAAATTCGAAGGATGGCCAAAACACAAGTAACAAGATCCCCAGATTAACATTCAACTTTGAGCAATTTATACCTAGTTGGCCATTTCGGGGTTTGAAACTCCAAGCACCAGCAGCCACAGAGGAATGGGCAAATACTTCTAACGCAGAGAGTTTCCAAATAATTTGATTGTTTAATTTGTTTATACCAAAAAATTGGACACAAATAGCGAACGCTATTTCAATCAATCACGCCGGAGTCACCATATAAATTAATAGATTTTTGTATTAACCAAAAAAAGAAACGCGAACTTTGATCGGAATAGCGACGATTTAATATGCGAAAGATCAACTGCGAAAAGGAGTGCGATTGTAATTTCATGCTTAGCTAAGAACTGAGAGACGGGGCGAATTCGCCAGAGCGAATAAAAGCTATAATTTATTTTTGATTATTTAAAGCAATAATCAGCGGACAATGCCAGTTCGGCCATTACTTGCATTCATTCTCTTCAAGACTGCTTGCACAAATTTGGGGAAAACAATTTCGCAACACATCATTAAAGGAAGCATATTTACAATTCATTAGAGAATATATTGACCTCTGTCACATATGTTGGTAGCTCGACTGGACGTTGAAACAGATGTGAATCTTAATCTGACTTTCTTTTTCTGACTACATTGATTGTAGAGTACAGAATTAATGTTTGAGTTTGAAGAATTTGACATAAAATATTTATTTCAGTTATTGCCTTAATATGTCCAAAACGTATTTGGTCATATAGTTGTTTCCAAAGCCTTTTTGTTGCTATTGCCGTGATCCCGCAGGGCTGAGGATTGTTCAGAAAATAGGAGATTTACGAGATATATACGGCTAGCAATTTGTCTTTCGATATTTTAAGACGAGGCTTAATAGATTGTATACAATACTTTTTATGAGTAATGAGGCACTGTGGTGCTTGAGATATCTGAGATCCTGAATCAAGCAGATCTCTGAAGCTGCGGGCTTTATATAATTGTTATTACCAGCTGCGGCTACAGTTGGCCCAGGACTCTCTCTCTTTAGCAGATAATAAGTTTCGGATCAGATATATTAATATACTGTATAACCCTAATATAACATTATCTATAACTTCAATTGTAAGCCTCTAATAACTCTCCGCTCTGAATATCTGTGATTTTCATAGGAGTCTTTGTATGTGTTGTCACTTTTGATTTCTGACATGTTTGACATTTGTCTTTTTACCTTGGCCAAGGTTTTGGTAATGCCTGTGTGACCTCCTTGTACTGGATCTTTTTCTTTTTCATTTTCTATTAGGGTCACCGGGTTGAGTTGCGCTACTCTCAATGATTTTAATATTTTGTTGCCCATTTTTTTGAAAGTATCAATTGAAACTTGTTGGCTGATTTTATATATACCGGCTTGCATTTCAAGCTTTTGGAAGAAGAGACCTAAGTCAAGAATTCCATTGGTAAATAAATCGCTAACATTATATCTTGCAGTAATTTTTTTTCCACGTTTGAAAAAACAGGTCATATTTTTTACTTGCAAGGTCAACATTATATCTTGCAGTAATTTTTTTTCCACGTTTGAAAAAACAGGTCATATTTTTTACTTGCAAGGTCAGTACTTTGCGTACCTCGTCATTATTAATGACTTCGAATAAAGCTTTTTCTATAGATTTCCTAGGCAATTCTATTTGTTTTTCTCCTGCGCAGGATTTCTGTCTACTTTGATATATTGTAGTGATTTTATTTATATTTCTGGTAATGTTTTTTAATTCTTCGATGGTTATTCTTGATAACGCATCTGCTACGTAATGATCTTTACCCTTTAGATACTCTACTGTGAAGTTATATTCTTCTAATTCAAATCTCATGGGTGTCAGTTTTGAATTAGGATTTGCCATTGAAAACAATTACGTGAGTGGTCTGTGATCTGTTTTGACAGTAAAGTGTCTGCCATAAGTATATGGTCTGAATTATGTTATTGCCCAATGAATTGCTGTCAGTTCATGTTCTGTTGTGCTTTTGTTACTTTCAACCTTTGTAAATGCTCTTGATGCGTATTCTTCTGGGAGTTGGAGCCCATTTTTGTTTTGAGTTAAAACTGCTCCACACGCTTGCTTACTTGCATCTGTAATTATGCAAAATTCTTTTCTGAAATGCATAAATGCAGCCCTTATTGCGTTACTTTGCTCGTTTGCAAAGTTCGTTTTCTAATATTTTCATGCTTTCCTCGTGGGCTTCCTTCTCCTGCGGGGTCTTGGCTATTTTTATATAGTCCTTTATTAGCCGTCGCTTCTGGAGGAGCTTTACTCTTTTTCCGATCCTTTTTTTCTTTTGGATCGTCTTGTTTCGCTCTTGTCGTGCCCTGTACTCAGCTATTGTGAGGGGGCGGGGTCCATCGTTGGGACACAACTGGACCAGATACCTCCCACGACGGTGAAGAGGGCGGATTGCCTTCCGCACTCATATATTTCCCGCGTTGGTGCAGTCGGCGGTTTGCCTACCACACTATGTTTCCGTCGATGGTGTAGAAGGATTTGCCATGCCTTTCACACTTACAGTGAGTCACAAAAATTCGTTGCAAAGAGGGTTAATGTAGTTATTTTCTGATGCTGCTGTCCGGAGCCAATGGGCTCAGGCGGTACTGGTGCCGGTCATCGCACAGGCTTTCATTGTGTTTCACGGAAATTTAACTCTGCTTCTGTTTTTTTATTTTGTTTTTGTTTGTTGTTGAACAATTTTATTTGTTTATTTTGTATTTTGGCACTTTATACCACTTGCTTCACATACATATATCTGCAATCGATTTTCTTTGTGACAGGGTCCTGTCACGGTCGCCATGTAGCGTTTGAGGGTAGAATAATTTTATACATTTTTAAGATGTGTATCATCAGTTGTCTTTATTCAATTGACTCGGCTTATATCTAACAAAGTACTTTAAAGCAAAGGCCGCGCAACTTCGCTGCCGGGAATACCCGCAGCGGATCGGCCGCATTTATGTTTATCAATTTCGTGGTCTCCGCTGAGGCTGCAAGCGCAGAGAGCTCTTTACTCGTCGTATCGCAAAGTTCTCTGCGAGAGTACTTCTTTTCGCCGATACTGACTTACAGTTAGCCTTGCAATTTGTCGCCTTCAATTGTCAGCTGTCAAACTTCAGTTTGCTATTCGCCTTTCGTCGCCGCTGTTCCCACTCTTTAGCCCGCTCTCGCCCTGGTCGCTGCTGAAACTTCAGTTCTGCGGCTCGTCTTTCGTCGCCTCTGATGCCTCTCTGTAGCCCGCTCTCGCCCTGGTCGCTGCTGAAACTTCAGTTCTGCGGCTCGTCTTTCGTCGCCTCTGATGCCTCTCTGTAGCCCGCTCTCGCCCTCGTCGCTGCTGAAACTTAAGTTCTGTTGCTCGCGCTTCTCCGCCGCTGTTGCATACGCACACCAAACCACCTCATTCACCGTTTTCGCTGACCCATTCCATTTTTATTGCTCTGTCATCGTCGAAGTTGCCACTGCTTACCTTGCCAACTTTCGGCGGAAAATTGGCGGAATACAAAAATTTCATCAACTCGTTCACACAAATTATCGCTCGAGGCCAAACTAGAATAGCTCATTCACTTGGTGCACAGCTTAAAAGGACCAGCATAAAACGCAATCAAGGCGTTTCCAATAACTAACGAAAACTATTCCGAGGCTTTGCAACGGCTCATTGAAAGATTTGATAATTCAACACTTATCTTTCTAGAAAAATCAAAACGCAAAACGGCTTTAAGGCTTGGTGGACAAAGCGTCTACTATGAATGAAGCACTGGTACCGACTCAAATATTGCCCAGGGCAAGTTGATCTATGCAACGAGTCATTGTCAATATCTTCAATCAAGCAACCACAGATACAGCCTTGAGAACCCTTATCGACACAGTCAGAGCCCTTTATGACTACTTGCTGTCTATATGGGATGACAGACGCAATACTAATACTTTTTTAATACATCTGGTAATGAGCAAGAAACAAGAAGAACAATTAGATATGTTGTGAAACTTAAGGTTTTATAGAGGAGTAAATACTGCTCTGGGGACTTTAGTTCAATTAGTAGACGCGGTTAGTTCAGTGCACTTCAACATTAATCTGTATTTTAATTAGTAATAGTACAAATGTTTCAAAACGTATATATATTCGCGACCAGCCCGCGACTTTCCTCCTTCCTTTCCAGATTATGACTTTTTCTCTTTTCTTCGGTGACAGCCAAGTGTGTATATGGGAAAGCGGTTTTGGTGTAGCTTTGAAATTCGCCGTGCACAGCTGATCTGCTGCGACGAATCCGTACATGCCGCCCCCAATACTGGGACCTGTATTATAATCGACGGACATGCTAGTAGGGTACTCTGTGACAAATGCGTGCGACCAAACGTGCTATCTAGTTCTTATAATGCAGTCTGTTCGCATCTAGGCAATGGGAGAGGACATATCTTAGACACTGAACGCTTGTAAACGCCGGATGCTGTCTTAATTGTTGCGACTCTTACTAAGTTGTCTGCTCCAGGATGACCTTCAATTATTTTTGAAGTCTCCATTCGCTGGGTGGTAATCGATCATCTTTTACCATTACAATGTCGTTTACTTGTAAATTCTCCTGTTCCTTTTTCCATTTGGGTCGAGCTTGTAGGTGCGACAGCCAATCATTACTCCAACGCATCCAAAATTGACGGAGCAGTTTTTGTCCTTGGAGGAAGTGTGTAGTAAGCGGCGCAAACTTAGTGGTAACGTAAGGGCATGCAAGAGCGAGTCCCCGATCAAGAAATGTGCCGGTGCTAGCACCGACAGATCATCTGGTTCTGCATTCAGTGGACAAAGCGGTCGAGAATTAAGGCAGGCTTCTATCTGTGTTAAAACAGTTGCAAGTTGCTCGTAGGTCATCTTCTGTCCTGAGAAGGCTCTATATAAGTGAGTTTTAACTGCACATTGGCTTCCCTTAAGCCTCCAAAGTTTGGGCAATGTCGTGGGTTGAAATGCCACTGAATCTGACGAAGCGCTAGCAAGGGGACTACTAGGGGGGACTAGTTCTGAAGTGCTTTATGGCCATTAGAAAGTGTTCTGTTGTCAATCCCGTCACAGCTTCGGTAGCGAGACAAATGAATACTGCAATATATGCCTTATATGTTGTGTTTCCCCGGAATCGGGAGGCTCATATTTCAAATGCTCCGGTGTAGTCAACTCCTGTTGCAATTAAGGCTCGGCTCGGTGGATTCACCCTGTAAAGAGGAAAGTCTGCTATCATTTGTGATCTTGGTTTTAGGCGATGTCTAAAGCAGATTATGCATTTGCGAAGAATACGTTTGAGAACTTGTTTTCCGCTCACAATCCAAAATTGATGTCTGATCGTAGCCAAAGTGAGCTCGGTGCCACCATGTGGAGAGATCCGATGTGCATTTTGCACAAGAAATTCCGTGAACGGATGGTTTTGGGGCACTATCATGGGGTTTCTTTGCTCCATTGCAAGATGCATGGCGTTTCGCAGTCGACCCCGAACGCGTAGTATCTGGTTTTCATCCAAAAATTGGGAGAGTTGGCATAGCTTTTTAGCGGTTTGTAGTGATTTCTTTCGAATGGGTATTCCCAATTGGATTATTCGTATTATATGTCCTAAGGCTGCTTGTAATTCTGCTTTAGTGAGTGGACCAGTTTGTCGATCGCTTCTTCGCTTTCCCATATTGGTAATGAATCGTAAAGCATATGCTATTACTGATAACGATTTATTGTATGTTGAGTATGGCTTTAAAAATGGTTCTTTTCCTTCAGGCTCCTGCTGACAATGCAATACGATATTAGAGGTTTTTTCTTCGCAACTAGATAAGTCGACGCTTTGGAGTGCTTTGGTACCGTTAGGCCAATTTAGTAGTGTCTTTTGAAGCCATGCAGGTCCAGTCCACCATAACGGATGAATTGCTATCTCTTGCGGTGTGAGACCACGCGTAGCGCAGTCAGCTGGGTTGTCGCTTGTAGGGACAAGTCGCCAATGTGCAGGCGCCCCGTGTCTATTAATTACAGGTAATTTATGTTTTCCTGTGTCTAATTGTGTGCATATTCATTTCGCAAGTTTGACTGCTAAGAGGGCGCTCGACAGCTCAACTCGAGGGATCGTGATTGGCTTGGTGGATGTGACTCTGCTGCGCGCAGCAACCAGCTGGGTGCGGACTGTATCACTTGGATCTTCAGGCCTCAGGAAGGCAGACGTTCATTGTGTTTCACGGAATTTTAACTCTGCTTCTGTTTTTTTTATTTTGTTTTTGTTTGTTGTTGAACAATTTTATTTGTTTATTTTGTATTTTGGCACTTTATACCACTTGCTTCACATACATATATCTGCAATCGATTTTCTTTGTGACAGGGTCCTGTCACGGTCGCCATGTAGCGTTTGAGGGTAGAATAATTTTATACATTTTTAAGATGTGTATCATCAGTTGTCTTTATTCAATTGACTCGGCTTATATCTAACAAAGTACTTTAAAGCAAAGGCCGCGCAACTTCGCTGCCGGGAATACCCGCAGCGGATCGGCCGCATTTATGTTTATCAATTTCGTGGTCTCCGCTGAGGCTGCAAGCGCAGAGAGCTCTTTACTCGTCGTATTGCAAAGTTCTCTGCGAGAGTACTTCTTTTCGCCGATACTGACTTACAGTTAGCCTTGCAATTTGTCGCCTTCAATTGTCAGCTGTCAAACTTCAGTTTGCTATTCGCCTTTCGTCGCCGCTGTTCCCACTCTTTAGCCCGCTCTCGCCCTGGTCGCTGCTGAAACTTCAGTTCTGCGGCTCGTCTTTCGTCGCCTCTGATGCCTCTCTGTAGCCCGCTCTCGCCCTGGTCGCTGCTGAAACTTCAGTTCTGCGGCTCGTCTTTCGTCGCCTCTGATGCCTCTCTGTAGCCCGCTCTCGCCCTCGTCGCTGCTGAAACTTAAGTTCTGTTGCTCGCGCTTCTCCGCCGCTGTTGCATACGCACACCAAACCACCTCATTCACCGTTTTCGCTGACCCATTCCATTTTTATTGCTCTGTCATCGTCGAAGTTGCCACTGCTTACCTTGCCAACTTTCGGCGGAAAATTGGCGGAATACAAAAATTTCATCAACTCGTTCACACAAATTATCGCTCGAGGCCAAACTAGAATAGCTCATTCACTTGGTGCACAGCTTAAAAGGACCAGCATAAAACGCAATCAAGGCGTTTCCAATAACTAACGAAAACTATCCCGAGGCTTTGCAACGGCTCATTGAAAGATTTGATAATTCAACACTTATCTTTCTAGAAACCATACTTGCGCTAGTAAAACTCCAACCAGTCGCCAAATCAAACGCAAAACGGCTTCAAGGCTTGGTGGACAAGGCGTCTACTATGAATGAAGCACTGGTACCGACTCAAATATTGCCCAGGTCAAGTTGAGCTATGCAACGAGTCATTGTCAATATCTTCAATCAAGCAACCACAGATACAGCCTTGAGAACCCTTATCGACTCAGTCAGAGCCTTTAATGACTACTTGCTGTCTATATGGGATGACAGACGCAATACTAATTTTTTTTTAATACATCTGGTAATGAGCAAGGTCGATGCAGGAACTAAAAGAAAACGGGAAGAACAATTAGATATGTTGTGAAACTTAAGGTTTTATAGAGGAGCAAATACTGCTGTGGGGACTTTAGTTCAATTAGTAGACGCGGTTAGTTCAGTGCACTTCAATATTAATCTGTATTTTAATTAGTAATAGTACAAATGTTTCAAAACGTATATATATTCGCGACCAGCCCGCGACTTTCCTTCTTCCTTTCCAGATTATGACTTTTTCTCTTTTCTTCGGTGACAGCCAAGTGTGTATATGGAAAAGCGGTTTTGGTGTAGCTTTTAAATTCGCCGTGCACAGCTGATCTGCTGCGACGAATCCGTACATGCCGCCCCCAATACTGGGACCTGTATTATAATCGACGGACATGCTAGTAGGGTACTCTGTGACAAATGCGTGCGACTAAACGTGCTATCTAGTTCTTATAATGCAGTCTTTTCGCATCTAGGCAATGCGAGAGGACATATCTTAGACACTGAACGCTTGAAAACGCCGGATGCTGTCTTAATTGTTGCGACTCTTACTAAGTTGTCTGCTCCAGGATGAACTTCAATTATTTTTGAAGTCTCCATTCGCTGGGTGGTAATCGATCATCTTTTACCATTACAATGTCGTTTACTTGTAAATTGTCCTGTTCCTTTTTCCATTTGGGACGAGCTTGTACTTGCGACAGCCAATCATTACTCCAACGCATCCACGCAAACTTAGTGGTAACGTAAGGGCATACAAGAGCGAGTCCCCGATCAAGAAATGTGCCGGTGCTAGCACCGACAGATCATCTGGTTCTGCATTCAGTGGACAAAGCGGTCGAGAATTAAGGCAGGCTTCTATCTGTGTTAAAACAGTTGCAAGTTGCTCGTAGGTCATCTTCTGTCCTGAGAAGGCTCTATATAAGTGAGTTTTAACTGCACATTGGCTTTCCTTAAGCCTCCAAAGTTTGGGCAATGTGGTGGGTTGAAATGCCACTGAATCTGACGAAGCGCTAGCAAGGGGACTACTAGGGGGGACTAGTTCTGAAGTGCTTTAAGGCCATTAGAAAGTGTTCTGTTGTCAATCCCGTCACAGCTTCGGTAGCGAGACAAATGAATACTGCAATATATGCCTTATATGTTCCCCGGAATCGGGAGGCTCGTATGTCAACTCCTGTTGCAATTAAGGCTCGGCTCGGTGGATTCACCCTGTAAAGAGGAAAGTCTGCCATCATTTGTGATCTTGGTTTTGGGCGATGTCTAAAGCAGATTATGCATTTGCGAAGAATACGTTTGACAACTTGTTTTCCGCTCACAATCCAAAATTGATGTCTGATCGTAGCCAAAGTGAGCTCGGTGCCACCATGGGGTTTCTTTGCTCCATTGCAAGATGCATGGCGTTTCGCAGTCGACCCCGAACGCGTAGTATCTGGTTTTCATCCAAAAATTGGGAGAGTTGTTAGCGGTTTGTAGTGATTTCTTTCGAATGGGTATTCCCAATTGGATTATTCGTATTATATGTCCTAAGGCTGCTTGTAATTCTGCTTTAGTGAGTGGACCAGTTTGTCGATCGCTTCTTCGCTTTCCCATATTGGTAATGAATCGTAAAGCATGTGCTATTACTGATAACGATTTATTGTATGTTGAGTATGGCTTTAAAAATGGTTGTTTTCCTTCAGGCTCCTGCTGACAATGCAATACGATATTAGAGGTTTTTTCTTCGCAACTAGATAAGTCGACGCTTTGGAGTGCTTTGGTACCGTTTGGCCAATTTAGTAGTGTCTTTTGAAGCCATGCAGGTCCAGTCCACCATAACGGATGAATTGCTATCTCTTGCGGTGTGAGACCACGCGTAGCGCAGTCAGCTGGGTTGTCGCTTGTAGGGACAAGTCGCCAATGTGCAGGCGCCCCGTGTCTATTAATTACAGGTAATTTATGTTTTCCTGTGCGTAATTGTGTGCATATTCATTTCGCAAGTTTGACTGCTAAGAGGGCGCCCGACAGCTCAACTCGAGGGATCGTGATTGGCTTGGTGGATGTGACTCTGCTGCGCGCAGCAACCAGATGGGTGCGGACTGTATCACTTGGATCTTCAGGCCTCAGGTAGGCAGACGTTGCGTATGCCATTGAGGATCTATCGCCAAACACGTGCAGCTGTAAGGTCGAACTATCGTTGAGATCGAATCCGAACCATCGCTGTACTTTGATGTGCTCGATGTGTGGTAAGTTAGTAACGAACTCATGCCAATGATCCCGAAGCGGATATGGTAGCTGTTCATCCAATTCTAATGGAGAATGGTTTTAGTCATCGCGTTGAATTCGTGATTCGTGATCGAATCCGAACCATCGCTGTACTTTGATTTGCTCGATGTGTGGTAAGTTAGTAACGAACTCATGCCAATGATCCCGAAGCGGATATGGTAGCGGTTCATCCCATTCTAATGGAGAACGGTTTTAGTCGTCGCGTTGAATTCGTGGAAGTTTGGAAATCTTCTTTAAGGATTAATTGGTCTCGAATGTCTCGAGCCCCGACTGTCGTAGAATGCCCGCTCTCCACATCATCTACATAAATCTCATTTCGATGAACATTTTCTGCAAGAGGATACGTGCTACTTTCATCTTGAGCTAACTGCAAAATAACCGGTATTGCCGTATAAGGAGCTGACGCAGTTCCAAATGTGACTGATTTTAAGCAATATTCAGCCAGTTGGTCGTGTTCATCTCGCCAGGAAATTCGTTGAAACTGGGCATCTTCTGGATGCATGTCAATACATCTGTACAACCTTTGAATGTCTGCTCCACATACGAATCTGTGAAGGCGCCAGTTGATAAGAACTCCTCCCAGATCATTCTGAAGGGCAGGTCCGGTACATAAGACATCATTTAAGGACCTTCTATTGGAGGTTTTGCAAGATGAGTCATATACGATTCTCAGCTTTGTTGTGATACTTTCTTCCTTTAACACTGCGTGGTGTGGGAGGGTATAGGACGAGCAGATGGTTCCATAGGTTTTGCTGCTGGATGTCTGTTGCTCCTCTGGGGTTGTAATTTTTCTGGCTTGACCTAAATTAAAATATTGATTAATGACCTTGGCATAACGGTGATAAAGATCAGGTTGTCTTTGGAACCGTCTTTCAAGCATTTGGAATCAGCTTAATGCATTTTCTCGTGACCTACCCAGAACCTGGGAGGGGTCAAACAATCGTTTAAATGGTAAACGCACCATGTACTTGCCATTTTCCTGTCGTATGTGGGTTTTTTGGAAGTGGTTTTCGCACCATTCTTCTTCTGGTGTTAGGGATCGTGTAGAATTAAGTTCATCGATGTCGTAGAATTTTTGTACCTGCTTTTCCAAGTTTGTGTGATGACTCCTGATGGTAGTTTCATGTGTGGTAGCTGAGTTAACTTGACCGAAAACAATCCAGCCATTCTGACAGCATAATTTGTGGTATTATGTCTACGCCCAGCAGCAGATCAATCCGATTTGATTCGAAGACCGTTGGATCTGCGAAATCCAGCCCTTCAAGGTGCCTGCAATTAATGATGTAGTTAATGAGTTTAACGCAAAAACTGTGTTTATTTCTGTGTTTAACGTTGAATTGTTACACGCGCTCAATAAAAGATGAGTGGTGTATCTGCATCGGTTAGTGGGAGATTCTCAGACTCCAGATATTTCGGCGGTGATTGAGTGGCGTTTGAAATTAAGCGCTTGTACAATGTACGCTTGTAAGCGTGCCCTCTGAACCTGGATCGACTAGTGCGCGTAAGACAGCTGATTGGCCAGTCTCGCAATTGTGGAGCAAGAAGCATGGTTCGAGGTGGAAGTGGCGTCACAAGAGCTGCAGATAGTCGCGCAGCGTGTGCTCCAACAAACGAGTCGGTGACCGCGGACTGTATGATTTTGAGAAGGTACCTGTGGCGGGAACATTGGGAAAATGTAAAAGGGTATGGTGTCTGTGGCCGCATTGCAGCCTTCGAAAGAGGATGCGACAAGCTAAGGCAATTTAAAAATGCCTTGACTCGATCCACGATTAGACATTTACGCCGCCGAGCCACGCCGCCGCCGCCGCCGATTTTTGTCTTTTTAAGGCGCCGCCTCCGAATCACGAAAATATCGGCGCGGCGGCGGCGGCGGCGGCGGCACTGCGTTATTCGGGCCCTCGATTTGCACCGCCTCGAAGGGAACGAAAAGAATACTCCAAAAGCAACGGCACTACCGCGACGATAACAGAAATTGAGTGAAACCCCTCATGGGCCACCAAAAATGTTGTGAAACTTAAAGTTTCATAGAGGAGCAAATACTGCTCTGAGGACTTTAGTTCAATTAGTAGACGCGGTTAGTTCAGTGCTCTTCTATATTAATCCTGTTTTTAATTAGTAATAGTACAAATGTTTCAAAACGTATATATATTCGCGACCAGCCCGCGACTTTCCTCCTTCCTTTCCAGATTATGACTTTTTCTCTCTTCTTCGGTGACAGCCAAGTGTGTATATGGGAAAGCGGTTTTGGTGTAGCTTTTAAATTCGCCGTTCACAGCTGATCTGCTGCGACGAATCCGTACAAGATTATACTTCGCTTCCTCCTTGGAGCGAAAGTGAGGCGTTACCAACATATGGTTCAGCAGGTCCAATCTAGTCCTAAGAAAAATGGAAATAGGAGTTTTTCGTTTGTCGCTGCCAGGAACGACCCTGTACAATGTAACTCAGCTGAACATCAAATTGGAAACTGCGCTTCACTCGCAGCTCTTACAGTTCAGCAAAGATTATATTTCGCTAAACACCATACGTTGCCGCATATATATTCCGCAAACTCTCGTATTGCCGCGCATGCAGGAGACTCCATCCGCTTCGCATTTTTTGCTTGCGACTGCTTCAGATAAAGTTATTCTTGCAACTTGTGTTGTGAGCGTTCAAAAAAAAGTGGCGAGTTTGTATTGGCTCAGGATCACAAATAAACTTGGTGACCGATGAGCTCGCTCTGAGACTTCAACTTTCAAGACAAGGCATTGGTGGAACTAATGACCGTAGCTTGGTCATTAGTTACATTTAATACATTTAGGAAATAGCCACTTGTCGTCCGATTTTTGGATACTAAAAAAAATTTTTGGTTAGCAACCGGATCAAGCGATGAACACCAGCGGGTCGAGAGTCCTTGAATATATTCAGTTGGCAGACTCATTCTTTTTCAAGATGCAAAAAATAGATATGCTTATCGATGCAGATACGTTCTTTGAACTTTTATCTGTTGGCCAGATAAAGCAGGGGCCTGAGCTTCCAATCCTACAAAAAAGAGTTCTCGATTGGATAGTGTCTGGGGGATGTGCCTCAGAAGATAAAATAATGGCTGACAAAATGGTACATCTCAGCTGCCAGGAGGAAGCGTTGGAGTCAATTATTGCAGAAATGTTGGTATGCGGAAGACTTGCCGCCCAAGGTTAAAGTCCATACTCCAGCAGCCACTTGTGAACAACATTTTAAGAAAAATACTCAAAGATTGTTGAAAAATCAGAGAGTTTTCTAATTTATTAAAACAACCGAAAAACGGCGGTGGCTAAAATTATTAACTTGCGAAAATGACGAAAACGAAAAAAAGGTGTCGACGGCTCAAATCAATTTCAACGAATGCCTTATGCTATATTTCGACAAAGTTCTTAGAGCCTAGCTTAACGAAGGTTGTCAAAGACGGGGCGACTTCGACGAGAGCGAAAGAGAACTTTTTTGGGCTCCCGCCTTCGCCATAAACTAACAATTTCATTATAAATTCAAATTTGAGCGAACGCCGGCCCCGTTGAACACCCATCGGGCTTGAACATAATGGAAGCGGCGCCAACTTATGAATGGCCCGCCGAAAAAGGCCTCCTCCACTAGTTCGCACGTCGACGACCCTGACCATGCCGTCCTATTCGACTATTCTGCCGAGGAGCCATTGTTGGGGCGGCAGGTTGTCCTCGGCTACGAGGACGAGATTTCCCTCGCTGATGTTGGGCTGCTGCTGGTGCCACTTGCCCCATTTTTTATGAAGCGGAAAATATAATCGAATACCCGAAGCAGTTTAAGGTGTGACAAAAATCCCTCGATGACATCTACCACATTCAAATTTCTTACAGCAGCGGTCAGTCCGACCGCAGTCTTCCTCGATTCTTGTAGTAGGACTTCTTCATCTAGGTCAAAGTGTGCATTCTGGGGCCAGTTTGCAACTTCCTCCTTTAAAGACGCAGGTATAGTAAACCATATTGACTGTATGATTTCTTGATACAATATCTGCCGGGTTCTGTTTCGTTGGAACATGCCGCCATGTAGCTTCACCTGACCATTCTTGAATCTCCGCAACTCTATTCGATACGAATGTGGATAATGAAGATGGATGAGACCGGATCCAATGAAGTGTAACTTCAGAATCCGGCTTGATTCTGTGGCAGAGACCTGCGAATAGGTGAGCGGCACATAACTCAAGCCTTGGGAGTGTCTTAGTCTTGAGCGGCGCTACTTTAGACTTTGAAGTCAACAGCGATATTTTATAACCTTTTGCAGTTTTGCTACGAATGTAGACGCAAGCTCCATAAGTTCTTAAGAATGCGTCGGCAAAGGCATGTAATTATACCGGTGACATCGGATCGGTATGCACAAACCGGGGAATAGATATTTCCTCTAATTTAGACAATGTCATTTTTATCATATTCCAAGCTGTTTCCAAATGAATAGGAATCGACTCATCCCAATCTAACTTATTTAGGCAAAGTTCCTGCAATTCCTCTAATTACAATAGGACTTAATAAGCCGAGGGGGTCAAACAGCCGATGTCACCGATAGTATGTTCCGTTTTGTCGCTCGGAGACCCATGACAGCAGTGTCAATTTGGAACTTGAAGGCATCTTCGTTAGGCAACCACGATATTCCTAACGCCTTAGTTGACTCTGAGTCCGAGATGGGTATGGATTTAACTGTGCTCTCAAATGCGGTAACGTCAGGTGAATTGGAAAACCACTCAATTCAAAACCTGCAGTTTGAAGAACCTGAGATTCTTCAGACTCGAGACAGCCTTCTTTCAAGCGACAAAAACCGCCGTTTTGCAACTTCAAAAGAGTTGCCTAACCCGTTTGGATTCGATTTAAACGGCAGTCCTACCTTAAACCGACCTGATGGTAAAACCTGAGTAGTCTTCCGGTAGTGTTCTTCGCATAACTTTTGCTCAGGTGACAGAATTTTCTTTAGAGATGGCATTTCTTCCAGTGACCAAAACTTCTGTAGTGTGCTGTCAATAGACACTAAAACCTCTTCACTACAACTGAAACATTTCCCAACTTCTGAAGGGGAAGATGCCTCATATCTACCCGATACAACCCAGCCGAAGAGCGTTTTCTGCAGAGTTGGAAAGTTAGGACCTTGTCTAATTGTCCAACAGCTAATAATTCGAAAAATGATTCAGCTCCTATTAACATATCTATTCTTTGTGGCTTGTAGAAATAGGGGTCCGCTAGTGGTAGGTTCTTTGGAATTTTCCAGTCATTGATATTGACCGACTGGTCTGGATGATATCCTGATATTGATTTCAAATATATCTGTATATCTATGCAGTAAAACGCGATGCGAGCGGCCACAAACTCGACATTTATCAAATTTGCATTTCGAAACAGTGTGACCCTTTCGCATACAATTGATGCATAAGGAAGCAGATTTTACAAAGTCGAACCTTTGCATTACCGAAAGGCGACAAAACGGACCAAAGTTCGCTAGGATATGGTCTCCTGCATTGTAATGGCTACAACTTTACTGGCATTTACTGTTGGACGAAGAACAATAAAATGAGCTACGATTATGTGGCTTGCTCGACATAATTTTATCTTGCTTTGGTTTCGTCAATTCTTCAGCGGATAAATGCTGGTATCGGCGGTTTAACATTTTTTCATAATCGGACCAAAGCGGTAACCTTTCATAATCTAATTGTTCTTCCCATTTTTTTTTTGGTCACTGGGTCTACTCTGTCAAGACAAAATAGATCAACATTGCATTTGAAATCTTGGTCTCGTCTCCTATCGATAACAACGAACCGTATATAGATGATACGGTGTCGATAATATTTCTTAAAGACGACGCTGACTGTTGCGTTATTTTCGGAAGACTAAACAATGTTGAAATATTATTCATAAAAATTAAACATTCGTTATCATACACTTTTTCAGGCTGATCATAGCCTTTTCATAATTGCTCTCGGTGACTTGGTAGTCCTTTATAGTTCCCAAAGCTTCACCAGAAAGACAAGAAATTAAGTGATTGAATTTTTCAATAACGGGAATTCTGTCGTTTTGATGAACAAGAGTTTCCAAAAGGCTAATGAAATTCTTAAACTCCACATATTTGCCCCTGAATTTCGGCAATGCCAAATTCAGAAGTCGAGCTCGAGTTGGGGCTACAGAAGCTGATTCAATTATTTTGGTTTCGCTTGCCGTCTTCAAGGCTGAGATAAGGGACATTATTTTTGACTTGGTTATTATTGAAAGCTCTTCCAACTCTTCTCCGAATTCATCGCCATCATCTAAATCATCGATCTCATTTAAAATCTCTAGACGACAATTTAGTTCTACTTATTGAATCGGATTCTGGCCATCTTCTATTCGATCATTAAATCGGCGGATGCTCATTACTGGTTTATTGAGCTTGTTTTTAAGATCCGCAAGGGGTTCAAGAAATTTTGGCTTATCTGGACTCATTTTAATTTATTTTTATATAAGCCACGAAAATAAATAAATATATATATAGTAACATACCCACACCCACATATCTACCACATAAACATATTTACATTACGCAATTGTCACACCCAAAATCATCGGCTCCCAAGAGTCGCCAATTAATATAAACATCCTCTTGAGTTATAAACAAATGAAAGAACCCCAAATTGTCGGCTCCCACGACTGACCAATTTATGTAAACATCCTCTTGCATTATAAACAAATGTCCCCAAACTCCAAAAAGCTTTTATCCCCCAATACTGTAAAATTGCAGACGCAGCTCAAACCTAGATCGCTCTCTTGCTCAGTGCTCTCATTTTGGACACTCTCAATTTATCAATAAAGTTCTTTCTCCCAATCGAAGGTTTGATAAGCGCCAGCTTAGTTTTTAAGTTTGAGTTTTAAGTTGTATCTTGTAAGGAGCAGACCTATCTATCCCAGTTCGCGTTTACACTATTTTGATAAATAAAAATTATATTTTTTCAAAGTGCTAAATCCCGAATTTGTTATTGGCGCAGCCGGTAGGATATAACTTTTTATACGGTTATATCCTTAAAGAACCCAAACGTCGTTCGTCCCAGTGCAATTATAAACCAGCTATCGCAGTGTCGGTTTGTGTCGCTAATATACGAACGGAAACCTCAATTTTGCAACACGCTATCGAAGCTCAGGTTGCGAGGTTTTTTTTTTAAAAAACATAAATCTTGACCCGTGTGACTGTCAAGTAACTAAAACAAATTTTTTGCAAAAACCCGTTTTATTAAAAGTTAGTGCCTTTGTTCGTAACACAAGGGTTACTAAAAAATAAAACACCTTAGTTCTCCCCCACCAGTGGTAAGAGACAAGGTATAACAAATTTAAATCAAATTCATAATACAAAACTTTTAAAATTGGGAAAAATTTATAAAACTAAATAAATAACCAAAAATGGCAGAACCAGTGCTATTATTGTCAGAAAACCATCTAAATCAAGCCCTGAACCAAATCAGGCAAGTGCCGCAATTTGGAGGCAACACGCTCGAACTCAGTCCGTTCATCAGGAGGATAGACTTCATCCTGGAGTTGTACACAACATGTATACGCCAGTCGAGCGTATTCTTCAGTGCGATTGAAATGCAGCTTCACGGAGATGCCCAGAGGATATCTCAACTGTCAACAGCCAGATGCTGGAGGGATTTAAGGAACGCCCTCATCAACGAATATAAAACCCAGACGCCCTGCGAAGAACTACTAAGACGTTTGTATAACACCCCCTTTCCTGGGTGTATACGTAAGTTTGTTGAGGACATTGAGTCCAAATCTTTTGTAATATTAAATTAATTACCCTTAGAAAATAACGCTTCAAATACAATTTTATACACAAATGCTCTTAATAATACAGTTAAAGATGTTATTATGAAAAAATTGCCAGACAGACTTTTTATGACATTGGCTAGGTATGATATTACTAATGCTAATAAACTAAAATGTGTAGCACAACAAGAAGGTTGTTATGAAACATTTTATTCAGATCGAACAAAGAATTCACAAAGTCAAAACCAAGATAAGAGAAATTATCAACCCCAACAAAATACTAATAAACAACGAAACTATAATTCCCAAAACCAATACAGACAGCAGAATATTATTTCCCCAAATCAATATAAGCAACCGGCTAGTACATCTCAAGGCCCACATAAGCCTAATTATAATAAAAATAACAGCGAAACTTTTTATGAAAACCACCCATTATATCAAGCAACAAAACAAGAATACCAACAAAAATTAAATTATAATCAGGTTAGGAATCCTTTAAATTATCAATCACAACAAAATGGGGCTAATGCTCCTAATCGACCAATAAAAAGAAATCGCGAAAGTTCGAGTGGCCATATGAAAATGGATACCGAAAATTTTCATCAACAAGCCTCGGACACCGAACAGGAAATAGAAACGCTTACATACGAATCATCATGAATAACCAAGAGTTCCGATGTGTTGTAGACACAGGCTCTTCTATTAATTTAATTAAAGAAAATTACTTTAATTTTCCAACCAAAAATACACCTCTTAAAGTTCATACCATAAATGGTAATATTCAGTTAAATACATCCGTGTCCTACCATGCAAGTAAGCTTTGTCCGACCAAACAAACATTTTGGGTCCATAATTTTTCCGATAGATATGATATGCTCATAGGAAGAGAATATCTCGAAGCTTGTAACGCAATTATTAATTATAAATCAAAAACAGTTAATTTAAACGGTTATCAATTCGGAATGAGATTTAATTATAACGATTTCGAATATAAACAAGGAGAAGCAGAAATTGATTGCTGCGATCCCCCATTTTCAACAGATACACCTTTTAATTTTGCAATAAATAACGACTTGCAAGAAACCAATAAGTTTAGATTGAACACCTTAATGACGAGGAAAAAGATAATCTTAAGAAAATTTTATATGAATTTAGCGACATACAGTACAAAGAAAGTGACAATTTGACTTTCACTAGTACTATCAAGCATGTCATTCATACAAAAAATGAGCAACCGGTTTACAAAAAACCATACAAATATCCTCAAGCTTACGACCAAGAAGTCGATTCGCAAATGAGAGATATGATAAAACAGGGAATAATTCGAAAGTCAAATTCCCCTTATTGCTCACCCTATCCCGGTCATAGATGAAATATTGGATAAACTTGGTAGATGTCAATATTTTACCACTATTGACCTTGCAAAAGGTTTTCACCAAATACAAATGGATGAAAATTCTATTCCAAAGACAGCTTTTTCCACCAAAAATGGCCATTATGAATATACTCGAATGCCCTTTGGATTGAAAAATGCCCCTGCTACCTTTCAAAGGTGCATGAACAATCTCTTAGAAGATTTGATCTACAAGGATTGTTTGGTCTACATGGACGATATTATCGTCTATTCCACTTCATTGGCGGAACATGTATTATCTTTGCAAAAGGTATTTGAAAAATTACGAGAAGCTAATCTCAAGCTTCAACTCGACAAATGCGAGTTTATGAAAAAGGAAACAGAATTCCTTGGACATATTATAACAACAACTGGTATAAAACCAAATCCTCTCAAAATAGAGGCAATACAAAATTTCCCTATACCCAAATCCCCAAAACAAATAAAATCCTTTTTAGGTCTTTGTGGTTTTTATAGGAAATTTATCCCAAACATTGCTAAAATAGCAAAACCAATGACAGCAAAGCTTAAAAAAGGCGTAACTTTAAATATAAAAGATAATGATTATGTACAAGCGTTGGAAAAACTTAAACTTTTAGTAATGTCCGATCCAATACTTATATACCCAAATTTCGAAAAACCATTTTCATTAACAACAGATGCAAGTAATATTGCTATAGGAGCAGTATTATCGCAAAATCATAAACCAATCTGTTATGCCAGCAGAACTCTTAATGAACACGAAATTAATTATTCGGCAATATATATATTTCAGGTCCTATCTTTTTGGCAGAAAATTCCTGATCCTAAGTGATCACAGGCCTCTAGTATGGCTCAATAATATCAAAGAACCTAACATGAAATTACAACGCTGGAAAATCAAACTAAATGAGTTTGATTATGAAATAAAATATTTGCCCGGTAAAGAAAACCATGTGGCAGACGCCTTATCTAGAATAAGAATAGGGAAGCCTATTTAGGAGAGACTTCCAGTAATTCAAATACAATAACAACAGTAGCTACAGTGCATAGTGCACCAGAAGATAACCAAAACCACATTTCAATAACAGAAAGACCACTGAATTATTATAACAGACAACTAGAATTTATAAGAGGAGACTTAAATGAAGTCGAAGTAATAAATTATTTTCATAAAACAAAAATCATAAAAACATATAAAGAGATGACAATAGAATACGCAAAACAATTAATAATTGAATACTTTTCTAATAAGAAAAGCGTAATATATTTTCCAATTGAAACAGACTTTAATTTTCAAAAGGCATACGTTGAAATTATTTCCCCAGATAACTTAACTAAAACAATGAAAACTATTAGTAAATTAATAGATATTAACACTTACGCAGAATTCAAAGAAATTATTATTAAAACACACAGAGAACTATTACATCCAGGAATAGAAAAACAAACAGCACTTTTTAAAGAAAAATATTATTTTCCCGATCACCAAAAATTAATTCAAAATTTTATTAATGAATGCTAAGTATGCAACATCGCAAAAACAGAACACAGAAATACTAAATTAGAATTCGAAATAACCCCAGAAATTTTTAATCCAAGAGAAAAATATGTCATTGATTTTTATATGATAGATAATAAACAATTTTTATCTTGTATAGACATTTATTCAAAATTTGCCACCCTAATAGAAGTCAACAGTCGAGATTGGTTAGAAGCAAAAAGAGCATTAACTAAAGTTTTTAATGAAATGGGTAAACCAAACCAAATTAAAGCAGACAAAGATTCAGCTTTCATGTGTGCAGCATTGCAACTTTGGTTAAAATCGGAAGATGTTGTTATTGATATAACAACAAGCAAAAATGGAATTTCTGACGTTGAGAGATTTCATAAAACGGTAAATGAAAAGTTAAGAATCATAAACAGTGAAACAGACATAGAAAATAAGCTAACAAAATTTGAAACTATTCTTTATGTCTATAATCATAAAACAAAACATAACACGACAGGCAGAACTCCTGCAGATATTTTTATTTGCGCTGGAACTCCAAAATATAATACACAGTCAAATAAAATCAATAAAATAGAAAAACTAAATGAATCCCGAAATAAATTTGAATTTGATACTAGATATCGACAAGCTCCACTAGTAAAATCAAAACCACTAATCCGTTTAAAAAGACAGGAAAAATCACAAAATTAGATGATAATCATTACGAAGAAGTTAACAGAGGAAGAAAAATAATACATTATAAGTCTAAATATAAGAAAACAAAGAAAATTAACGAAAATAAATACGATAATTCAAGATGCACGCCAAATGAAAACCAAACCTAACTTTTTGATCAAAACTATCAACATCTTATTAATTTTAATACATTTTACAAACCAATACTAATCAAATATTGATAATTTCTCATATCCCAAAAGACATTATAAAAACTTCAATATTCAAAATTTTGCCTTACCCAAATGAATTTAATGACATATTAACAGAAGCTTTAGAAGACAAATATTATTCTCAAAATAATCAAATATTTTCATTTAACACAAAAGAAAGAGATACAAATAAATGCATTATAGGAATATTAAACCAAGCCAATGCCGAATGTAAATACACAAAAATGTATAAAAAATATGAAACAAATTATATAGAGCCAAATATTATAATTACTTGGAACTTACCGAAAACTATTTTAAACCAAACATGTATAAATCAAGCAATAGTTGTCGAAGGAAATAAAATCGTAAAAGCATTTAATTGTTCTGTACAAATTCAAGAAATCTTAATAACAAATACTATAATGGATTACACACAAACTATTTATGTTAACAATAATGTAACAATGATAGAACCACTGTCAATAATTGAAGCAAAAGATATAATAAGAATACACACAAGAAAAATAACACATTTCAAATTATAATACTTACTATTTTAATTGTAATAATTATAATTTTAATTATTTACTTCATCTATAAATTTAAGAGTATTCCGAGAAACATTGTAATTAAATATAAAAATCAAAACAAAAACAATACTAAAAACCCAGAAAATATAACAGAATTAAACAACATTGCACCAAATGAAAATACCCTACAATTAAACGAAAATACTACACAAACTAATATAGCCACTCACATATACCCTAATATATCCGCCTGAGGACAGGCTTTTTTCTAATGGATGGGGAAGTAACATACCCACACCCACATATCTTCCACATAAAGTAACATACACACACCCACATATCTACCACATAAACATATTTACATTACGCATTTGTCACACCCAAAATCATCGGCTCCCAAGAGTCGCCAATTAATATAAACATCCTCTTGAGTTATAAACAAATGAAAGAACCCCAAATTGTCGGCTCCCACGACTGACCAATTTATGTAAACATCCTCTTGCATTATAAACAAATGTCCCCAAACTCCAAAAAAGCTTTTATCCCCCAATACTGTAAAATTGCAGACGCAGCTCAAACCTAGATCGCTCTCTTGCTCAGTGCTCTCATTTTGGACACTCTCAATTTATCAATAAAGTTCTTTCTCCCAATCGAAGGTTTGATAAGCGCCAGCTTAGTTTTTAAGTTTGAGTTTTAAGTTGTATCTTGTAAGGAGCAGACCTATATCTCTCCCAGTTCGCGTTTACACTATTTTGATAAATAAAAATTATATTTTTTCAAAGTGCTAAATCCCGAATTAGTTATTATATATATAAATAGATTATTTATTCAAAAATAATAAATTAGTAAAATAAGAAAACAAAATGTTAAATACATTTTCGAAACAAAAAAACCAAGAGTAAGTAACAATTTAATTTAATTATTAAATTGGTTCGAAAAAATTATTTTAATAATTATCCACAACGAAAACGACGAAAAACAAAAATATGAAATTGAATATCAGGCCACGAGGTATCAAAATTAATAGTGGTTGCAAATGACGGCAAAAATCAGTATACCCGTCCGAATGCAGGGTAGCGCGTCACTTCGATCTTCAGCGCGCTAAACCAAAAAATGGCCAACAATTACAACGTTGCTAACGGCGGGCAAGCAAAATCGAAAAAGAAAAACGATAAAGTTCACCGCTGCAGCTGCCTGTATATGAGGGCTTATGTATTGGTTAGGTATAGCGGCTGGGATGATTTTACCAAGTATTAATTTTCGAGTTTCAATAAATAAATTGGGGCCGACAGTGATTGCAATAATATAACACAATTAAATGTTGCGTCCAACGGCGGTTCAAATAGGTTATATAATGTGTATGTGTATATGTATGTGTATATAATAAATTTTAATATAATTTTTATTTTATTTATTATAAATAAATGCAAGCACAACTAGCTCTACTATATCGATACGTCGGTGCCAAGAATTGAAAGCGAGGTGCAATTTTTCAGCACAAGATAATAAACAATTTTTTTTTTTTTTTTAAATATATGCTTTATTTATTGAATCTTCTCTATATGAGACTAACAATAAGTATATCAAATCTTAAGAATATAACTTAACTTACAGTCATGTAGACTGAATTTAGACTAACGGGCCCTAATATTTATTGCTGGGCTGGTAGATCGTTACGATGCAGACGAGTTCTGTTCGAAACCCGTCTTAGGTTCCTTGCGATATTATTTGGGTGCAGTGTAAGCTTGTTATGGTAGGCCGCTTTCTGCTTCGCTATTTCATCTTTGACCGGTGGTATGCCCAGATCCCTGTGGATGTTTTCGTTCCGAACATACCATGGTGCCCCAGTGATTGTTCGCAGGATTTTTGATTGTGAGCGCTGTATGATGTCAACGTTGCTGTTGCTCGCGTTCCCCCCGAGCTGGGAGCCGTAGGTCCAAATGGGCTTGAGGGTGGAGTTGTAGAGAAGAACTTTAAAGTCCAGACACAGGGTGATCGAGAATTTATAATCCAGTGTAGGCTGCTAGCTTTAAGTCTGAGATGTACTTTCTTGCATTCAATGTGCCTCCGCCAGGTTAGGCGTCTGTCGAGGTGGACGCCGAGATATGTTACATCGCTGGCTTGGGGAATCTGCGTACCATTCAAAGTTAGCGGCGGGCACGATTGTCTGTTAAGGGTAAACGTTATGTTTACACTTTTGTTCATTAATTTTGATTCGCCAGTCTGATAGCCACTGTTCAACTACCACCAAATGATCAGCCAGTTGAGCTGTTGCTCTAGTTGGGCATCTCGAGCGGCTCAGGATTGCGGTGTCGTCAGCAAATGTTCGTAGGGATGTCTGCTGTGTATAGGATAAACAGGGTAGGGCCCAGGGCGCTACCTTGTGGGACTCCGGCTTCAATGTTATACTCGTTGGATGTCGTTGTATTGCATCTAACCTCAAAGACTCTGTGGTAGAGGTACGACTTAAGTAACTTATGAGTGTTTTCTGGCAGTAATGTTATGATTTTATGCATAAGGCCTTCAAGCCACACTCGGTCGAATGCCTGAGAGACGTCGAGGAATATCGCACTACAATATTCCCGATGTTCGAAGGCTGTACGAATTTCTGAAGTTATCCGGTTGACTTGCTCGATGGTTCCGTGGCCTTCACGAAACCCGAATTGATGTGCCGGGATTAAGTTTTGTTCTCTTTAATATGGTGTAATGCGCGTGAGGCATTTTCAGTAATTTGGACAGGCGCGATAGTAAGCTTATTGGCCTGTACGATGAGGGAATTGTGTGGTCTTTGCCAGGCTTCGGTATCATTATAACCACGGACTTTTTCCATTTTTTGGGGTAGTAGCCAAGTTTTGCGATCCCGTCAAATAGCTTGCATATAACATCCACTGCGCAGTTTGGAAGTTCAATTATCATTTTGGGGTTATTAGGTCGGCCCCTGGAGCCTTTTCGGTTTTATTTGCTTCCTAATGACGTTAGCAATTTCAGGTGTTTGAAACAAAATCGGGTTAATTGCAAAACGGCGGTAGTTGAAGAGAGTTTGTGGCGGCGTTCGGCTGAAATACATTTCGTAGGTGTAAATCAAATGTTTCGGCTCTGTCTTCGTCACTGCGGGCCCAAGTACCCGAGGAGTTTCTAATCGGAGTGACTGATTCTATCGGAGAGCTTAAATTTGGGTGAGCTCTCCACAAAGGATGCTTTGTACTGGTCGGCGACAGTTTCTCGATGTACCGGCGCTGCGCAAGCTCCTCTTCTTTCTTGAGGGTTTTGGTGAGTCTGCGGGTGGCATCATTATAGAGTTGCTTCGAATGGGGCGATCTGCAGGATTGCCAAACGCGTCGTAGACGTCGTTTTTCCCGAACCAGTTGTTCGATTTGCAGATTAGTTTTGTATTGGTTGCTACGCACGATTGTCTCTTCTGGTGTTGAGATTTTGGCTGCTGCCACGAGTACTGACTCCAGGGCATCAGCACAGAAGTCGATGTCGTCCTCTATGTTTAACTGTGGTGTTAGTTCAATGTGGGAACTTACGTACTTTTTGTACTTTAGCCAGTTAGTTCTAGTCGAGGTCAGCCTGAAGGGGTGCTCGATTACTTTCGGGCTTTGAAGGAGAGTTATTAAAACAGGCGAGTGGTCCGATGATAAGTCCGATAGCGATTTGGCGCTGACTAAATTTCTTGGGATGTTCTTGGTCACAGCGAAGTCAATTAAGTCCGGGAGTTTTCTGGGGTCAGCTGGCCAATATGTGGGGCTGCCAGGGGAGACATAGTCGAGTATGTTGCTCAAATTTATGATTGCTTTATACAGTTGTCTTCCTTTGGGCGTCACTAGTCTTGAAGTCTTGTAGTCTCCTCCTGCTATAAAGCGATCTCCGAGTGAATTGTAGAAGTCCAAGAATTGCTCTTCAGTTATTGTAAAACGGGGTGGGCAATAGACAGCGGCTATAGTGATACTGCCGTTGCCTGCTTGTAGTTTTATAGATGTAGCCTGCAGATAATTTGTTGCAAGCCTCTGGTGAAAGTGGTGCTTAATGCGTTCCCTGATTAGGATTCCAGTTCCTCCGTGAGCCTTACCGTCGAGCCTTAGACATCGATTATTTAAATTGTTGGGATGTGAGCAAATTTATTAAAATGTTTTGATTTTGCATAAGGTTTGTCATTGTTGTTTTCATGAAGGACATAAATTCCATCATACCCTGTTGCAAAGTCAGCATCATGGTTTCCATGCTGTTTGGTATTTGTCCTATTGCTTGCTGAGGTGGTATTATATTTTGCTCAGAGCATTGAGCTTGTGGGAACCCCGTCTGATTGGCAAGTCCTGATTTTAGGGCACTGGCGTATGAAACTCCCCCATTTGTGTTGAGGGGCCCAAATGAAGATCTGGCTGCTTTCGCAAAGAAAACATTAGGTGTGGTTTGGGATTGCACGTACGCATTTCGTGCATTCTGGGAGCGTGCTTGTTTTGCTTGTTGAAACTGACTCTTCAGCTCTTTATAGACCGGGCAGCCTCTGTAGTTTGCGGTATGGTTATCTCCACAGTTAGCGCATTTCTTTGTCTTTGGGTCTTCTTTGCTTGCAGGGCAAGGTTCGGATTTGTGAAAGCCACCACAAGCTACGCAGACTGAACGAAGCCCGCAGTTGTAAACAATTAAATTGTTATACCCTTGCAGAGGGTATTATAAATTTGGTCAGAAGTTTGTAACGCAGTGAAGGAGACGTTTCCGACCCTATAAAGTATATATATTCTTGATCAGGATCAATAGGGGAGTCGATATAGCCATGTCCGTCTGTCCGTCTGTTTCAATACCGTTTGCGAGCTCAGTTTACAGTCGTCCTAAAACAAGTGTACGCAGATCAAGTTTGAAAACCGCCCCGATCGGATGTCTATATCCTATAGCTCCCATAGGAACAATCGGATATAACTTGCAAGAATGGAAGATATTTCGCGCAGTGTAAAAGCTATTTACATAAATCTTTCCAAATCTTATTTTTTTATGCGTACCTTGATCAGGGTAAAAGCGCGTGACGATCGGACGTCTATATCCTATAGCTCCCATAGGAACAAAAGGGTAAAATCGGTTAAAATGTAATGATTTTTAGGATATTTCGCGCAGTATACAAGCTTTTATGCATACATTGATCAAGGTGAAAGCGCGTGCCGATCGGACGTCTATATCATATAGCTCCCATAGGAACAATAGGGTGAAATCGGTCCAAATTAGACAGAATATTTCGCGCAGTGTGTAAGCTACTAACATAAATTTTCCAATTCTTGTTTATTTACGCATATCTTGAGTAGGGTAAAAGCGCTTGCCGCTCGGTAGTCTATATCTTAAAGGAGATAGGAAAAATTGTTAAAGGCTGCGAAAGTATCCCTTTTTTCTATTTGTATATGACATTTTTGCAGTATAAAAGCAATTGACTTGAAACGATGCAAA
>JAECXJ010000105.1:0-51437 GCA_018152295.1 Drosophila carrolli
AAAATGTATGTCATTAGCTTATACACTGCGCGAAATATTCTAAAAAACATGAAATTTTGACCGATTTCACCGTATTGTTCCTATGGGAGATATAGGATATAGACGTCCGATCAGCACGCGCTTTTACCTTGATGAAGGAATGCATAAAAAAATACGATTTGAAAAAATGTACAGCAATAGCTTTTACACATCGCGAAATATTCTGAAAAACATCAAATTTGGACCGATTTTACCCTATTGTTCCTATGGGAGCTATGGGATATAGACGTCCGATCGTCACGCGCTTTTACCCTGATCAAGGTATGCATAAAAAAATACGATTTGTAAAGATTAATGTCAATAGCTTTTACACTGCGCGAAATATCATAAATTCTTGCAAGATATATCCAATTGTTCCTATGGGAGCTATAAGATATAGACGTCCGATCGGGGCGATTTTCAAACTTGATTGCGTACACATGTTTTAGGACGATTGTGAAAGTTTCAGATCGCTAGCTTTTAAACTGAGCTCGCAAACGGTATTGAAACAGACGGACAGACGGACAGACGGACAGACGGACAGACGGACATGGCTATATCGACTCCCCTATTGATCCTGATCAAGAATATATATACTTTATGGGGTCGGAAACGTCTCCTTCACTGCGTTACAAATTTCTGACCAAAATTATAATACCCTCTGCAAGGGTATAAAAATTAAGTTTTCTGTAATTATACATAAAAACGAGGACGGAAGCTAACTTCGGCAAGCCGAAGTTTTAATACCCTTGCAGACTTTGCCGAAATTGCTAAAACTGAAAAAGTAGCGAAAGGAATAAGGTATACATAAATAAACTAGATTTGCGTCGTTTGATGTCAATTGCTTTTATACTGCAAAAATGTCATATAAAAATAGAAAAAAAGGGATACTTTCGCAGCCCTTAACTATTTTTCCTAAGGCAGCTATAAGAAATAGACGTCCGATCGGCAAGCGCTTTTACCCTAATCAAGATATGCGTAAATAAATAAGACTTGGAAAAATTTATGTCAGTGGCTTACACACTAAGCGAAAAATTCAGAAAACCAACAAATTTGGACCGATTTCACCGAATTGTTCCTATGGGAGCTATAGGATATAGACGTCCGATCGCCAAGCGCTTTTACCCTGATCAAGGTATGCATAAAAAAATAAGATTTGGAAAGATTTATGTTAAATGCTTATACACTGCGCGAAATATCTTCCATTCTTGAAAGTTATATCCGATTGTTCCTATGGGAGCTATAGGATATAGACGTCCGATCAGCACGCGCTTTTACCTTGATGAAGGAATCCATAAAAAAATACGATTTGAAAAAACTTATAGCAATAGCTTTTACACAGCGCGAAATATTCTGAAAAACATCAAATTTTGACCGATTTTACCCTATTGTTCCTATGGGAGCTGTAGGATATAGACGTCCGATCGCCACGCGCTTTTACCCTGATCAAGGCATGCATAAAAAAATACGATTTGGAAAGATTCATGTCAATAGCTTTTACACTGCGCGAAATATCATCAATGCTTGCAAGATATATCCGATTGTTCCTATGGGAGCTATAGGATATAGACGTCCGATCGGGGCGATTTTCAAACTTGATCTGCGTACACATGTTTTAGGACGAGTGTGAAAGTTTCAGATCGCTAGCTTTTAAACTGAGCTCGCAAACGGTATTGAAACAGACGGACAGACGGACAGACGGACATGGCTATATCGACTCGGAGGTGATCCTGATCAAGAATATATATACTTTATAGGGTCGGAAACGTCTCCTTCACTGCGTTACAAACTTCTGACCAAAATTATAATACCCTCTGCAAGGGTATAAAAAGATTAGCTATACGTAATTAATTTAATTTTTAAATAGCGGATGTAGTATGTACTTGTCTGATTGGCAGCAACTTTTACCCTGAGCAAGGTGTACATAAATAAATTAGATAAATTGCATAGTTTCATGCCAATAGCTTTTATACTGCAAAATTGTCATATACAAATAGGGAAAAAGGGATATTTTCGCAGCCTTTAACAATTTTTCCTACGGAAGCTATACGATATAGACGTCCAATCGGCAAGCGCTTTTACGCTGATCAAGGTATGCGTAAATAAATAAGACTTGGAAAAATGTGTGTCAATAGCTTATACACTGCGCGAAATATTCTAAAAAACATGAAATTTTGACCGATTTCACCGTATTGTTCCTATGGGAGCTATAGGATATAGACGTCCGATCAGCACGCGCTTTTACCTTGATGAATGAATGCATAAAAAAATACGATTTGAAAAAATGTACAGCAATAGCTTTTACACATCGCGAAATATTCTGAAAAACATCAAATTTGGACCGATTTTACCCTATTGTTCCTATGGGAGCTATAGGATATAGACGTCCGATCGTCACGCGCTTTTACCCTGATCAAGGTACGCATAAAAAAATAAGATTTGGAAAGATTTATGTCAATAGCTTTTACACTGCGCGAAATATCCTAAAAATCATTAAATTTTAACCGATTTTACCCTATTGTTCCTATGGGAGCTATAGGATATAGACGTCCGATCGCCACGCGCTTTTACCCTGATCAAGGTATGCATAAAAAAATACGATTTGTAAAGATTAATGTCAATAGCTTTTACACTGCGCGAAATATCATAAATTCTTGCAAGATATATCCAATTGTTCCTATGGGAGCTATAGGATATAGACGTCCGATCGGGGCGATTTTCAAACTTGATCTGCGTACACATGTTTTAGGACGATTGTGAAAGTTTCAGATCGCTAGCTTTTAAACTGAGCTCGCAAACGGTATTGAAACAGACGGACAGACGGACAGACGGACAGACGGACATGGCTATATCGACTCCCCTATTGATCCTGATCAAGAATATATATACTTTATGGGGTCGGAAACGTCTCCTTCACTGCGTTACAAACTTCTAACCAAAATTATAATACCCTCTGCAAGGGTATATATACTTTATGGGGTCGGAAACGTCTCCTTCACTGCGTTACAAACTTCTGACCAAAATTATAATACCCTCTGCAAGGGTATAAAAAGAATAGCTATACGTAATTAATTTAATTTTTAAATAGCGGATGTAGTATGTACTTGTCTGATTGGCAGCAACTTTTACCCTGAGCAAGGTGTACATAAATAAATTAGATAAATTGCATAGTTTCATGCCAATAGCTTTTATACTGCAAAATTGTCATATACAAATAGGGAAAAAAGGGATATTTTCGCAGCCTTTAACAATTTTTCCTACGGAAGCTATACGATATAGACGTCCAATCGGAAAGCGCTTTTACCCTGATCAAGGTATGCGTAAATAAATAAGACTTGGAAAAATGTATGTCATTAGCTTATACACTGCGCGAAATATTCTAAAAAACATGAAATTTTGACCGATTTCACCGTATTGTTCCTATGGGAGATATAGGATATAGACGTCCGATCAGCACGCGCTTTTACCTTGATGAAGGAATGCATAAAAAAATACGATTTGACAAAAAATTTACAGCAATAGCTTTTACACATCGCGAAATATTCTGAAAAACATCAAATTTGGACCGATTTTACCCTATTGTTCCTATGGGAGCTATGGGATATAGACGTCCGATCGTCACGCGCTTTTACCCTGATCAAGGTATGCATAAAAAAATACGATTTGTAAAGATTAATGTCAATAGCTTTTACACTGCGCGAAATATCATAAATTCTTGCAAGATATATCCAATTGTTCCTATGGGAGCTATAAGATATAGACGTCCGATCGGGGCGATTTTCAAACTTGATCTGCGTACACATGTTTTAGGACGATTGTGAAAGTTTCAGATCGCTAGCTTTTAAACTGAGCTCGCAAACGGTATTGAAACAGACGGACAGACGGACAGACGGACAGACGGACATGGCTATATCGACTCCCCTATTGATCCTGATCAAGAATATATATACTTTATGGGGTCGGAAACGTCTCCTTCACTGCGTTACAAACTTCTGACCAAAATTATAATACCCTCTGCAAGGGTATAAAACGATTAGCTATACGTAATTAATTTAATTTTTAAATAGCGGATGTAGTATGTACTTGCCTGATTGGCAGCAACTTTTACCCTGAGCAAGGTGTACATAAATAAATTAGATAAATTGCATAGTTTCATGCCAATAGCTTTTATACTGCAAAATTGTCATATACAAATAGGGAAAAAAGGGATATTTTCGCAGCCTTTAACAATTTTTCCTACGGAAGCTATACGATATAGACGTCCAATCGGAAAGCGCTTTTACCCTGATCAAGGTATGCGTAAATAAATAAGACTTGGAAAAATGTATGTCATTAGCTTATACACTGCGCGAAATATTCTAAAAAACATGAAATTTTGACCGATTTCACCGTATTGTTCCTATGGGAGATATAGGATATAGACGTCCGATCAGCACGCGCTTTTACCTTGATGAAGGAATGCATAAAAAAATACGATTTGAAAAAATGTACAGCAATAGCTTTTACACATCGCGAAATATTCTGAAAACCAACAAATTTGGACCGATTTCACCGAATTGTTCCTATGGGAGCTATAGGATATAGACGTCCGATCGCCAAGCGCTTTTACCCTGATCAAGGTATGCATAAAAAAATAAGATTTGGAAAGATTTATGTTAAATGCTTTCACACTGCGCGAAATATCTTCCATTCTTGAAAGTTATATCCGATTGTTCCTATGGGAGCTATAGGATATAGACGTCCGATCAGCACGCGCTTTTACCTTGATGAAGGAATGCATAAAAAAATACGATTTGAAAAAATTTATAGCAATAGCTTTTACACAGCGCGAAATATTCTGAAAAACATCAAATTTGGACCGATTTTACCCTATTGTTCCTATGGGAGCTATGGGATATAGACGTCCGATCGTCACGCGCTTTTACCCTGATCAAGGTATGCATAAAAAAATACGATTTGTAAAGATTAATGTCAATAGCTTTTACACTGCGCGAAATATCATAAATTCTTGCAAGATATATCCAATTGTTCCTATGGGAGCTATAAGATATAGACGTCCGATCGGGGCGATTTTCAAACTTGATCTGCGTACACATGTTTTAGGACGATTGTGAAAGTTTCAGATCGCTAGCTTTTAAACTGAGCTCGCAAACGGTATTGAAACAGACGGACAGACGGACAGACGGACAGACGGACATGGCTATATCGACTCCCCTATTGATCCTGATCAAGAATATATATACTTTATGGGGTCGGAAACGTCTCCTTCACTGCGTTACAAACTTCTGACCAAAATTATAATACCCTCTGCAAGGGTATAAAAAAAAGATTAGCTATACGTAATTAATTTAATTTTTAAATAGCGGATGTAGTATGTACTTGTCTGATTGGCAGCAACTTTTACCCTGAGCAAGGTGTACATAAATAAATTAGATAAATTGCATAGTTTCATGCCAATAGCTTTTATACTGCAAAATTGTCATATACAAATAGGGAAAAAAGGGATATTTTCGCAGCCTTTAACAATTTTTCCTACGGAAGCTATACGATATAGACGTCCAATCGGAAAGCGCTTTTACCCTGATCAAGGTATGCGTAAATAAATAAGACTTGGAAAAATGTATGTCATTAGCTTATACACTGCGCGAAATATTCTAAAAAACATGAAATTTTGACCGATTTCACCGTATTGTTCCTATGGGAGATATAGGATATAGACGTCCGATCAGCACGCGCTTTTACCTTGATGAAGGAATGCATAAAAAAATACGATTTGAAAAAATGTACAGCAATAGCTTTTACACATCGCGAAATATTCTGAAAAACATCAAATTTGGACCGATTTTACCCTATTGTTCCTATGGGAGCTATGGGATATAGACGTCCGATCGTCACGCGCTTTTACCCTGATCAAGGTATGCATAAAAAAATACGATTTGTAAAGATTAATGTCAATAGCTTTTACACTGCGCGAAATATCATAAATTCTTGCAAGATATATCCAATTGTTCCTATGGGAGCTATAAGATATAGACGTCCGATCGGGGCGATTTTCAAACTTGATCTGCGTACACATGTTTTAGGACGATTGTGAAAGTTTCAGATCGCTAGCTTTTAAACTGAGCTCGCAAACGGTTGATTGAAACAGACGGACAGACGGACAGACGGACATGGCTATATCGACTCCCCTATTGATCCTGATCAAGAATATATATACTTTATGGGGTCGGAAACGTCTCCTTCACTGCGTTACAAACTTCTGACCAAAATTATAATACCCTCTGCAAGGGTATAAAAAATACGATTTGGAAAGATTCATGTCAATAGCTTGTATACTGCGCGAAATATCCTAAAAATCATTACATTTTAACCGATTTTACCCTTTTGTTCCTATGGGAGCTATAGGATATAGACGTCCGATCGTCACGCGCTTTTACCCTGATCAAGGTACGCATAAAAAAATAAGATTTGGAAAGATTTATGTCAATAGCTTTTACACTGCGCGAAATATCCTAAAAATCATTAAATTTTAACCGATTTTACCCTATTGTTCCTATGGGAGCTATAGGATATAGACGTCCGATCGCCACGCGCTTTTACCCTGATCAAGGTATGCATAAAAAATACGATTAAAGATTAATGTCAATAGCTTTTACACTGCGCGAAATATCATAAATTCTTGCAAGATATATCCAATAGTTCCTATGGGAGCTAAGGGATATAGACGTCCGATCGGGGCGATTTTCAAACTTGATCTGCGTACACATGTTTTAGGACGATTGTGAAAGTTTCAGATCGATAGCTTTTAAACTGAGCTCGCAAACGGTATTGAAACAGACGGACAGACGGACATGGCTATATCGACTCCCCTATTGATCCTGATCAAGAATATATATACTTTATGGGGTCGGAAACGTCTCCTTCACTGCGTTACAAACTTCTGACCAAAATTATAATACCCTCTGCAAGGGTATAAAAATTAAGTTTTCTGTAATTATACATAAAAAAAGATTAGCTATACGTAATTAATTTAATTTTTAAATAGCGGATGTAGTATGTACTTGTCTGATTGGCAGCAACTTTTACCCTGAGCAAGGTGTACATAAATAAATTAGATAAATTGCATAGTTTCATGCCAATAGCTTTTATACTGCAAAATTGTCATATACAAATAGGGAAAAAAGGGATATTTTCGCAGCCTTTAACAATTTTTCCTACGGAAGCTATACGATATAGACGTCCAATCGGAAAGCGCTTTTACCCTGATCAAGGTATGCGTAAATAAATAAGACTTGGAAAAATGTATGTCATTAGCTTATACACTGCGCGAAATATTCTAAAAAACATGAAATTTTGACCGATTTCACCGTATTGTTCCTATGGGAGATATAGGATATAGACGTCCGATCAGCACGCGCTTTTACCTTGATGAAGGAATGCATAAAAAAATACGATTTGAAAAAATGTACAGCAATAGCTTTTACACATCGCGAAATATTCTGAAAAACATCAAATTTGGACCGATTTTACCCTATTGTTCCTATGGGAGCTATGGGATATAGACGTCCGATCGTCACGCGCTTTTACCCTGATCAAGGTATGCATAAAAAAATACGATTTGTAAAGATTAATGTCAATAGCTTTTACACTGCGCGAAATATCATAAATTCTTGCAAGATATATCCAATTGTTCCTATGGGAGCTATAAGATATAGACGTCCGATCGGGGCGATTTTCAAACTTGATCTGCGTACACATGTTTTAGGACGATTGTGAAAGTTTCAGATCGCTAGCTTTTAAACTGAGCTCGCAAACGGTATTGAAACAGACGGACAGACGGACAGACGGACATGGCTATATCGACTCCCCTATTGATCCTGATCAAGAATATATATACTTTATGGGGTCGGAAACGTCTCCTTCACTGCGTTACAAACTTCTGACCAAAATTATAATACCCTCTGCAAGGGTATAAAAATTATTTTATAAAAAAAAAGATTAGCTATACGTAATTAATTTAATTTTTAAATAGCGGATGTAGTATGTACTTGTCTGATTGGCAGCAACTTTTACCCTGAGCAAGGTGTACATAAATAAATTAGATAAATTGCATAGTTTCATGCCAATAGCTTTTATACTGCAAAATTGTCATATACAAATAGGGAAAAAAGGGATATTTTCGCAGCCTTTAACAATTTTTCCTACGGAAGCTATACGATATAGACGTCCAATCGGAAAGCGCTTTTACCCTGATCAAGGTATGCGTAAATAAATAAGACTTGGAAAAATGTATGTCATTAGCTTATACACTGCGCGAAATATTCTAAAAAACATGAAATTTTGACCGATTTCACCGTATTGTTCCTATGGGAGATATAGGATATAGACGTCCGATCAGCACGCGCTTTTACCTTGATGAAGGAATGCATAAAAAAATACGATTTGAAAAAATGTACAGCAATAGCTTTTACACATCGCGAAATATTCTGAAAAACATCAAATTTGGACCGATTTTACCCTATTGTTCCTATGGGAGCTATGGGATATAGACGTCCGATCGTCACGCGCTTTTACCCTGATCAAGGTATGCATAAAAAAATACGATTTGTAAAGATTAATGTCAATAGCTTTTACACTGCGCGAAATATCATAAATTCTTGCAAGATATATCCAATTGTTCCTATGGGAGCTATAAGATATAGACGTCCGATCGGGGCGATTTTCAAACTTGATCTGCGTACACATGTTTTAGGACGATTGTGAAAGTTTCAGATCGCTAGCTTTTAAACTGAGCTCGCAAACGGTATTGAAACAGACGGACAGACGGACAGACGGACATGGCTATATCGACTCCCCTATTGATCCTGATCAAGAATATATATACTTTATGGGGTCGGAAACGTCTCCTTCACTGCGTTACAAACTTCTGACCAAAATTATAATACCCTCTGCAAGGGTATAAAAAGATTAGCTATACGTAATTAATTTAATTTTTAAATAGCGGATGTAGTATGTACTTGTCTGATTGGCAGCAACTTTTACCCTGAGCAAGGTGTACATAAATAAATTAGATAAATTGCATAGTTTCATGCCAATAGCTTTTATACTGCAAAATTGTCATATACAAATAGGGAAAAAAGGGATATTTTCGCAGCCTTTAACAATTTTTCCTACGGAAGCTATACGATATAGACGTCCAATCGGAAAGCGCTTTTACCCTGATCAAGGTATGCGTAAATAAATAAGACTTGGAAAAATGTATGTCATTAGCTTATACACTGCGCGAAATATTCTAAAAAACATGAAATTTTGACCGATTTCACCGTATTGTTCCTATGGGAGATATAGGATATAGACGTCCGATCAGCACGCGCTTTTACCTTGATGAAGGAATGCATAAAAAAATACGATTTGAAAAAATGTACAGCAATAGCTTTTACACATCGCGAAATATTCTGAAAAACATCAAATTTGGACCGATTTTACCCTATTGTTCCTATGGGAGCTATGGGATATAGACGTCCGATCGTCACGCGCTTTTACCCTGATCAAGGTATGCATAAAAAAATACGATTTGTAAAGATTAATGTCAATAGCTTTTACACTGCGCGAAATATCATAAATTCTTGCAAGATATATCCAATTGTTCCTATGGGAGCTATAAGATATAGACGTCCGATCGGGGCGATTTTCAAACTTGATCTGCGTACACATGTTTTAGGACGATTGTGAAAGTTTCAGATCGCTAGCTTTTAAACTGAGCTCGCAAACGGTATTGAAACAGACGGACAGACGGACAGACGGACATGGCTATATCGACTCCCCTATTGATCCTGATCAAGAATATATATACTTTATGGGGTCGGAAACGTCTCCTTCACTGCGTTACAAACTTCTGACCAAAATTATAATACCCTCTGCAAGGGTATAAAAAAGATTAGCTATACGTAATTAATTTAATTTTTAAATAGCGGATGTAGTATGTACTTGTCTGATTGGCAGCAACTTTTACCCTGAGCAAGGTGTACATAAATAAATTAGATAAATTGCATAGTTTCATGCCAATAGCTTTTATACTGCAAAATTGTCATATACAAATAGGGAAAAAAGGGATATTTTCGCAGCCTTTAACAATTTTTCCTACGGAAGCTATACGATATAGACGTCCAATCGGAAAGCGCTTTTACCCTGATCAAGGTATGCGTAAATAAATAAGACTTGGAAAAATGTATGTCATTAGCTTATACACTGCGCGAAATATTCTAAAAAACATGAAATTTTGACCGATTTCACCGTATTGTTCCTATGGGAGATATAGGATATAGACGTCCGATCAGCACGCGCTTTTACCTTGATGAAGGAATGCATAAAAAAATACGATTTGAAAAAATGTACAGCAATAGCTTTTACACATCGCGAAATATTCTGAAAAACATCAAATTTGGACCGATTTTACCCTATTGTTCCTATGGGAGCTATGGGATATAGACGTCCGATCGTCACGCGCTTTTACCCTGATCAAGGTATGCATAAAAAAATACGATTTGTAAAGATTAATGTCAATAGCTTTTACACTGCGCGAAATATCATAAATTCTTGCAAGATATATCCAATTGTTCCTATGGGAGCTATAAGATATAGACGTCCGATCGGGGCGATTTTCAAACTTGATCTGCGTACACATGTTTTAGGACGATTGTGAAAGTTTCAGATCGCTAGCTTTTAAACTGAGCTCGCAAACGGTATTGAAACAGACGGACAGACGGACAGACGGACATGGCTATATCGACTCCCCTATTGATCCTGATCAAGAATATATATACTTTATGGGGTCGGAAACGTCTCCTTCACTGCGTTACAAACTTCTGACCAAAATTATAATACCCTCTGCAAGGGTATAAAAAGATTAGCTATACGTAATTAATTTAATTTTTAAATAGCGGATGTAGTATGTACTTGTCTGATTGGCAGCAACTTTTACCCTGAGCAAGGTGTACATAAATAAATTAGATAAATTGCATAGTTTCATGCCAATAGCTTTTATACTGCAAAATTGTCATATACAAATAGGGAAAAAAGGGATATTTTCGCAGCCTTTAACAATTTTTCCTACGGAAGCTATACGATATAGACGTCCAATCGGAAAGCGCTTTTACCCTGATCAAGGTATGCGTAAATAAATAAGACTTGGAAAAATGTATGTCATTAGCTTATACACTGCGCGAAATATTCTAAAAAACATGAAATTTTGACCGATTTCACCGTATTGTTCCTATGGGAGATATAGGATATAGACGTCCGATCAGCACGCGCTTTTACCTTGATGAAGGAATGCATAAAAAAATACGATTTGAAAAAATGTACAGCAATAGCTTTTACACATCGCGAAATATTCTGAAAAACATCAAATTTGGACCGATTTTACCCTATTGTTCCTATGGGAGCTATGGGATATAGACGTCCGATCGTCACGCGCTTTTACCCTGATCAAGGTATGCATAAAAAAATACGATTTGTAAAGATTAATGTCAATAGCTTTTACACTGCGCGAAATATCATAAATTCTTGCAAGATATATCCAATTGTTCCTATGGGAGCTATAAGATATAGACGTCCGATCGGGGCGATTTTCAAACTTGATCTGCGTACACATGTTTTAGGACGATTGTGAAAGTTTCAGATCGCTAGCTTTTAAACTGAGCTCGCAAACGGTATTGAAACAGACGGACAGACGGACAGACGGACATGGCTATATCGACTCCCCTATTGATCCTGATCAAGAATATATATACTTTATGGGGTCGGAAACGTCTCCTTCACTGCGTTACAAACTTCTGACCAAAATTATAATACCCTCTGCAAGGGTATAAAAAAGATTAGCTATACGTAATTAATTTAATTTTTAAATAGCGGATGTAGTATGTACTTGTCTGATTGGCAGCAACTTTTACCCTGAGCAAGGTGTACATAAATAAATTAGATAAATTGCATAGTTTCATGCCAATAGCTTTTATACTGCAAAATTGTCATATACAAATAGGGAAAAAAGGGATATTTTCGCAGCCTTTAACAATTTTTCCTACGGAAGCTATACGATATAGACGTCCAATCGGAAAGCGCTTTTACCCTGATCAAGGTATGCGTAAATAAATAAGACTTGGAAAAATGTATGTCATTAGCTTATACACTGCGCGAAATATTCTAAAAAACATGAAATTTTGACCGATTTCACCGTATTGTTCCTATGGGAGATATAGGATATAGACGTCCGATCAGCACGCGCTTTTACCTTGATGAAGGAATGCATAAAAAAATACGATTTGAAAAAATGTACAGCAATAGCTTTTACACATCGCGAAATATTCTGAAAAACATCAAATTTGGACCGATTTTACCCTATTGTTCCTATGGGAGCTATGGGATATAGACGTCCGATCGTCACGCGCTTTTACCCTGATCAAGGTATGCATAAAAAAATACGATTTGTAAAGATTAATGTCAATAGCTTTTACACTGCGCGAAATATCATAAATTCTTGCAAGATATATCCAATTGTTCCTATGGGAGCTATAAGATATAGACGTCCGATCGGGGCGATTTTCAAACTTGATCTGCGTACACATGTTTTAGGACGATTGTGAAAGTTTCAGATCGCTAGCTTTTAAACTGAGCTCGCAAACGGTATTGAAACAGACGGACAGACGGACAGACGGACATGGCTATATCGACTCCCCTATTGATCCTGATCAAGAATATATATACTTTATGGGGTCGGAAACGTCTCCTTCACTGCGTTACAAACTTCTGACCAAAATTATAATACCCTCTGCAAGGGTATAAAAAGATTAGCTATACGTAATTAATTTAATTTTTAAATAGCGGATGTAGTATGTACTTGTCTGATTGGCAGCAACTTTTACCCTGAGCAAGGTGTACATAAATAAATTAGATAAATTGCATAGTTTCATGCCAATAGCTTTTATACTGCAAAATTGTCATATACAAATAGGGAAAAAAGGGATATTTTCGCAGCCTTTAACAATTTTTCCTACGGAAGCTATACGATATAGACGTCCAATCGGAAAGCGCTTTTACCCTGATCAAGGTATGCGTAAATAAATAAGACTTGGAAAAATGTATGTCATTAGCTTATACACTGCGCGAAATATTCTAAAAAACATGAAATTTTGACCGATTTCACCGTATTGTTCCTATGGGAGATATAGGATATAGACGTCCGATCAGCACGCGCTTTTACCTTGATGAAGGAATGCATAAAAAAATACGATTTGAAAAAATGTACAGCAATAGCTTTTACACATCGCGAAATATTCTGAAAAACATCAAATTTGGACCGATTTTACCCTATTGTTCCTATGGGAGCTATGGGATATAGACGTCCGATCGTCACGCGCTTTTACCCTGATCAAGGTATGCATAAAAAAATACGATTTGTAAAGATTAATGTCAATAGCTTTTACACTGCGCGAAATATCATAAATTCTTGCAAGATATATCCAATTGTTCCTATGGGAGCTATAAGATATAGACGTCCGATCGGGGCGATTTTCAAACTTGATCTGCGTACACATGTTTTAGGACGATTGTGAAAGTTTCAGATCGCTAGCTTTTAAACTGAGCTCGCAAACGGTATTGAAACAGACAGACAGACGGACAGACGGACATGGCTATATCGACTCCCCTATTGATCCTGATCAAGAATATATATACTTTATGGGGTCGGAAACGTCTCCTTCACTGCGTTACAAACTTCTGACCAAAATTATAATACCCTCTGCAAGGGTATAAAAAGATTAGCTATACGTAATTAATTTAATTTTTAAATAGCGGATGTAGTATGTACTTGTCTGATTGGCAGCAACTTTTACCCTGAGCAAGGTGTACATAAATAAATTAGATAAATTGCATAGTTTCATGCCAATAGCTTTTATACTGCAAAATTGTCATATACAAATAGGGAAAAAAGGGATATTTTCGCAGCCTTTAACAATTTTTCCTACGGAAGCTATACGATATAGACGTCCAATCGGAAAGCGCTTTTACCCTGATCAAGGTATGCGTAAATAAATAAGACTTGGAAAAATGTATGTCATTAGCTTATACACTGCGCGAAATATTCTAAAAAACATGAAATTTTGACCGATTTCACCGTATTGTTCCTATGGGAGATATAGGATATAGACGTCCGATCAGCACGCGCTTTTACCTTGATGAAGGAATGCATAAAAAAATACGATTTGAAAAAATGTACAGCAATAGCTTTTACACATCGCGAAATATTCTGAAAAACATCAAATTTGGACCGATTTTACCCTATTGTTCCTATGGGAGCTATGGGATATAGACGTCCGATCGTCACGCGCTTTTACCCTGATCAAGGTATGCATAAAAAATACGATTTGTAAAGATTAATGTCAATAGCTTTTACACTGCGCGAAATATCATAAATTCTTGCAAGATATATCCAATTGTTCCTATGGGAGCTATAAGATATAGACGTCCGATCGGGGCGATTTTCAAACTTGATCTGCGTACACATGTTTTAGGACGATTGTGAAAGTTTCAGATCGCTAGCTTTTAAACTGAGCTCGCAAACGGTATTGAAACAGACGGACAGACGGACAGACGGACAGACGGACATGGCTATATCGACTCCCCTATTGATCCTGATCAAGAATATATATACTTTATGGGGTCGGAAACGTCTCCTTCACTGCGTTACAAACTTCTGACCAAAATTATAATACCCTCTGCAAGGGTATAAAAAGATTAGCTATACGTAATTAATTTAATTTTTAAATAGCGGATGTAGTATGTACTTGTCTGATTGGCAGCAACTTTTACCCTGAGCAAGGTGTACATAAATAAATTAGATAAATTGCATAGTTTCATGCCAATAGCTTTTATACTGCAAAATTGTCATATACAAATAGGGAAAAAGGGATATTTTCGCAGCCTTTAACAATTTTTCCTACGGAAGCTATACGATATAGACGTCCAATCGGAAAGCGCTTTTACCCTGATCAAGGTATGCGTAAATAAATAAGACTTGGAAAAATGTATGTCATTAGCTTATACACTGCGCGAAATATTCTAAAAAACATGAAATTTTGACCGATTTCACCGTATTGTTCCTATGGGAGATATAGGATATAGACGTCCGATCAGCACGCGCTTTTACCTTGATGAAGGAATGCATAAAAAAATACGATTTGAAAAAATGTACAGCAATAGCTTTTACACATCGCGAAATATTCTGAAAAACATCAAATTTGGACCGATTTTACCCTATTGTTCCTATGGGAGCTATGGGATATAGACGTCCGATCGTCACGCGCTTTTACCCTGATCAAGGTATGCATAAAAAAATACGATTTGTAAAGATTAATGTCAATAGCTTTTACACTGCGCGAAATATCATAAATTCTTGCAAGATATATCCAATTGTTCCTATGGGAGCTATAAGATATAGACGTCCGATCGGGGCGATTTTCAAACTTGATCTGCGTACACATGTTTTAGGACGATTGTGAAAGTTTCAGATCGCTAGCTTTTAAACTGAGCTCGCAAACGGTATTGAAACAGACGGACAGACGGACAGACGGACATGGCTATATCGACTCCCCTATTGATCCTGATCAAGAATATATATACTTTATGGGGTCGGAAACGTCTCCTTCACTGCGTTACAAACTTCTGACCAAAATTATAATACCCTCTGCAAGGGTATAAAAAAGATTAGCTATACGTAATTAATTTAATTTTTAAATAGCGGATGTAGTATGTACTTGTCTGATTGGCAGCAACTTTTACCCTGAGCAAGGTGTACATAAATAAATTAGATAAATTGCATAGTTTCATGCCAATAGCTTTTATACTGCAAAATTGTCATATACAAATAGGGAAAAAAGGGATATTTTCGCAGCCTTTAACAATTTTTCCTACGGAAGCTATACGATATAGACGTCCAATCGGAAAGCGCTTTTACCCTGATCAAGGTATGCGTAAATAAATAAGACTTGGAAAAATGTATGTCATTAGCTTATACACTGCGCGAAATATTCTAAAAAACATGAAATTTTGACCGATTTCACCGTATTGTTCCTATGGGAGATATAGGATATAGACGTCCGATCAGCACGCGCTTTTACCTTGATGAAGGAATGCATAAAAAAATACGATTTGAAAAAATGTACAGCAATAGCTTTTACACATCGCGAAATATTCTGAAAAACATCAAATTTGGACCGATTTTACCCTATTGTTCCTATGGGAGCTATGGGATATAGACGTCCGATCGTCACGCGCTTTTACCCTGATCAAGGTATGCATAAAAAATACGATTTGTAAAGATTAATGTCAATAGCTTTTACACTGCGCGAAATATCATAAATTCTTGCAAGATATATCCAATTGTTCCTATGGGAGCTATAAGATATAGACGTCCGATCGGGGCGATTTTCAAACTTGATCTGCGTACACATGTTTTAGGACGATTGTGAAAGTTTCAGATCGCTAGCTTTTAAACTGAGCTCGCAAACGGTATTGAAGGACAGACGGACATGGCTATATCGACTCCCCTATTGATCCTGATCAAGAATATATATACTTTATGGGGTCGGAAACGTCTCCTTCACTGCGTTACAAACTTCTGACCAAAATTATAATACCCTCTGCAAGGGTATAAAAATTAAGTTTTCTGTAATTATACATAAAAACGAGGACGGAAGCTAACTTCGGCAAGCCGAAGTTTTAATACCCTTGCAGACTTTGCCGAAATTGCTAAAAGTGAAAAAGTAGCGAAAGGAATAAGGTATACATAAGTAAACTAGATTTGCATCGTTTCAAGTCAAATGCTTTTATACTGCAAAAATGTCATATACAAATAGAAAACAAGAGAGAACGCTATAGTCGGGTGCCCCGACTATCAGATACCCGTTACTAAGGTAAAGGGAGTGCGAGGGAGATGGAGATAGAAACTTTGATCACGCATAACTTTTTAACGAATGGTCCGATTTGAAAAATTTCTTCTACAGTTCGATAGGTATTGATAAACACAATAAAACTGCATTTTTACTTTTCCGAAATATTTAAATTTATCGTATATAAGCGATTGTGGTCGTTAAAGGGGGCGTGGCACCTATTTGAAACAAACTTGCGCTGCGTAGGAACTCCTAGAATCTGCATGCAAAATGCCAATCTTCTAGCTTTTATAGTTTCCGAGATCTCAGCGTTCATACGGACAGACAGACAGACGGACAGACGGACATGGCTATATCGACTCGGCTAGTGACCCTGATCAAGAATATATATACTTTATAGGGTCGGAAACGCTTCCTTCTAGCTGTTACATACTTTTGCACGAATACAATATACCCTTTTACTCTACGAGTAACGGGTATAAAAAGGGATACTTTCGCAGCCTTTACAATTTGTCCTATCTCCTTTAAGATATAGACTACCGAGCGGCAAGCGCTTTTACCCTACTCAAGATATGCGTAAATAAACAAGAATTGGAAAAATTTATGTTAGTAGCTTACACAGTGCGAGAAATATTCTGATAATCGTCTAATTTGGACCGATTTCACCCTATTGTTCCTATGGGAGCTATATGATATAGACGTCCGATCGGCACGCGCTTTCACCTTGATCAATGTATGCATAAAAAAATACGATTTGGAAAGATTCATGTCAATAGCTTGTATACTGCGCGAAATATCCTAAAAATCATTACATTTTAACCGATTTTACCCTTTTGTTCCTATGGGAGCTATAGGATATAGACGTCCGATCGTCACGCGCTTTTACCCTGATCAAGGTACGCATAAAAAAATAAGATTTGGAAAGATTTATGTCAATAGCTTTTACACTGCGCGAAATATCCTAAAAATCATTAAATTTTAACCGATTTTACCCTATTGTTCCTATGGGAGCTATAGGATATAGACGTCCGATCGCCACGCGCTTTTACCCTGATCAAGGTATGCATAAAAAATACGATTTGTAAAGATTAATGTCAATAGCTTTTACACTGCGCGAAATATCATAAATTCTTGCAAGATATATCCAATTGTTCCTATGGGAGCTATAGGATATAGACGTCCGATCGGGGCGATTTTCAAACTTGATCTGCGTACACATGTTTTAGGACGATTGTGAAAGTTTCTCGCAAACGGTATTGAAACAGACGGACAGACGGACAGACGGACAGACGGACATGGCTATATCGACTCCCCTATTGATCCTGATCAAGAATATATATACTTTATGGGGTCGGAAACGTCTCCTTCACTGCGTTACAAACTTCTGACCAACATTATAATACCCTCTGCAAGGGTATAAAAAGATTAGCTATACGTAATTAATTTAATTTTTAAATAGCGGATGTAGTATGTACTTGTCTGATTGGCAGCAACTTTTACCCTGAGCAAGGTGTACATAAATAAATTAGATAAATTGCATAGTTTCATGCCAATAGCTTTTATACTGCAAAATTGTCATATACAAATAGGGAAAAAAGGGATATTTTCGCAGCCTTTAACAATTTTTCCTACGGAAGCTATACGATATAGACGTCCAATCGGCAAGCGCTTTTACGCTGATCAAGGTATGCGTAAATAAATAAGACTTGGAAAAATGTGTGTCAATAGCTTATACACTGCGCGAAATATTCTAAAAAACATGAAATTTTGACCGATTTCACCGTATTGTTCCTATGGGAGCTATAGGATATAGACGTCCGATCAGCACGCGCTTTTACCTTGATGAATGAATGCATAAAAAAATACGATTTGAAAAAATGTACAGCAATAGCTTTTACACATCGCGAAATATTCTGAAAAACATCAAATTTGGACCGATTTTACCCTATTGTTCCTATGGGAGCTATAGGATATAGACGTCCGATCGTCACGCGCTTTTACCCTGATCAAGGTACGCATAAAAAAATAAGATTTGGAAAGATGTATGTCAATAGCTTTTACACTGCGCGAAATATCCTAAAAATCATTAAATTTTAACCGATTTTACCCTATTGTTCCTATGGGAGCTATAGGATATAGACGTCCGATCGCCACGCGCTTTTACCCTGATCAAGGTATGCATAAAAAAATACGATTTGTAAAGATTAATGTCAATAGCTTTTACACTGCGCGAAATATCATAAATTCTTGCAAGATATATCCAATTGTTCCTATGGGAGCTATAGGATATAGACGTCCGATCGGGGCGATTTTCAAACTTGATCTGCGTACACATGTTTTAGGACGATTGTGAAAGTTTCAGATCGCTAGCTTTTAAACTGAGCTCGCAAACGGTATTGAAACAGACGGACAGACGGACAGACGGACAGACGGACATGGCTATATCGACTCCCCTATTGATCCTGATCAAGAATATATATACTTTATGGGGTCGGAAACGTCTCCTTCACTGCGTTACAAACTTCTGACCAACATTATAATACCCTCTGCAAGGGTATAAAAAGATTAGCTATACGTAATTAATTTAATTTTTAAATAGCGGATGTAGTATGTACTTGTCTGATTGGCAGCAACTTTTACCCTGAGCAAGGTGTACATAAATAAATTAGATAAATTGCATAGTTTCATGCCAATAGCTTTTATACTGCAAAATTGTCATATACAAATAGGGAAAAAAGGGATATTTTCGCAGCCTTTAACAATTTTTCCTACGGAAGCTATACGATATAGACGTCCAATCGGCAAGCGCTTTTACGCTGATCAAGGTATGCGTAAATAAATAAGACTTGGAAAAATGTGTGTCAATAGCTTATACACTGCGCGAAATATTCTAAAAAACATGAAATTTTGACCGATTTCACCGTATTGTTCCTATGGGAGCTATAGGATATAGACGTCCGATCAGCACGCGCTTTTACCTTGATGAATGAATGCATAAAAAAATACGATTTGAAAAAATGTACAGCAATAGCTTTTACACATCGCGAAATATTCTGAAAAACATCAAATTTGGACCGATTTTACCCTATTGTTCCTATGGGAGCTATAGGATATAGACGTCCGATCGTCACGCGCTTTTACCCTGATCAAGGTACGCATAAAAAAATAAGATTTGGAAAGATTTATGTCAATAGCTTTTACACTGCGCGAAATATCCTAAAAATCATTAAATTTTAACCGATTTTACCCTATTGTTCCTATGGGAGCTATAGGATATAGACGTCCGATCGCCACGCGCTTTTACCCTGATCAAGGTATGCATAAAAAAATACGATTTGTAAAGATTAATGTCAATAGCTTTTACACTGCGCGAAATATCATAAATTCTTGCAAGATATATCCAATTGTTCCTATGGGAGCTATAGGATATAGACGTCCGATCGGGGCGATTTTCAAACTTGATCTGCGTACACATGTTTTAGGACGATTGTGAAAGTTTCAGATCGCTAGCTTTTAAACTGAGCTCGCAAACGGTATTGAAACAGACGGACAGACGGACAGACGGACATGGCTATATCGACTCCCCTATTGATCCTGATCAAGAATATATATACTTTATGGGGTCGGAAACGTCTCCTTCACTGCGTTACAAACTTCTGACCAAAATTATAATACCCTCTGCAAGGGTATAAAAATTTCATGGGTGAATCTGAAATTTTAGGGAGCTTAAGTATAGCATGTTGTGTTATTTTAGTTGTTCCTCCGACTGAGCTAACGGAAAAATATGTCTCATTTTGTTTTGGGTTTGGTACTAATTGGTTTTGAATATAATTTTGGTTTGAGCCCGTGTCTATTAAAAATTTTAGGATTTTTCCGTTCCCCGTGGTTACTTTAAAGTAAGGTAATGAGGAACGATTTATTCTAAAAAATAAAGCTCGGACATATCTATGTATTCCTGCTGCTCAGTATCGTTTTGCCATACATATTCTTCCTGAAGCTCGTTTACATTATTTTCTTCTACCAACTGATAATATTCTTGCTCTGGGCTTGGTGTAGTTTCTTCTGAATTTTGTTGTGCGGTGCTTTCTGTCTCTGGCTGAATATGAAATTGCCGTGGCATTGTGTTATTGTTTGTAACGTTGGAAGCACTAAGAGGTCTTTTCCCTGCATAATCGTTATTTGCCGGCCTGTTCATGTAATTTATATGACGCGAGCGAACTGATTGATCGACCTCCATAGGTACCGGTTTCGGTTGGGGTCGTGGAGAGGTTTTGGGGTGCTGTAGGATGCTACTGCACCGGCCTGATTTGTATAGGGCTGTTTATTAGGTTTAAATTGGTAAGGCTGGGTAATTGGGGTTGCTCCAGTTACTGGTACCCATTGCATTTGGTTCGGATTATGATAGATATTAATGGCCAGTAGTTGTGCTAAGTTGCCGTTGAGGCCTCTGACAAAGGTGTCTAAGGCTTTTTCTCTGTACATGGCTGTCAGAGATTGCACAGTTTCTTGTGAGGCATCTAAGTTGCCAATTTGGTTTAGGATTAGTGATAGCTGTTGGTACACTGCTTGATAATAATCGACTATACTATCGCTACCTTGATTAAGGACATAAAGCTGATATTCGAGAGTCTTTAGGTCACGTTTGTCAGCAAAATGCGCTGTTAGACATTTTGAGATAGCTGTCCAATCTAAGGGGGTATTATAGGATTCTAGTACTGCGTCGGCTTGTCCGATGATTTTGTTTCGGATTGCTAAAAGAATTCCATAATATTTTGGTGAGCCGATTCTCATTTCATAGATTTTTAACACCCTTTCAACACTTTTTTTCCATGAAGAATATTCGCTTTTGTTTCCCGAAAAATCTCTAAGTGTCCGCACGATGTCTGGTAATTTGTCTAAGTCACTAAGATTGTGCGCCAATTCCCTTTTAATTGTTTGGTCTGTATACTTGGAAAAATCTTTATTGGGATTAAGTATTTCTTTAACTAGGCTGCTTAGGTTTGCCTCTAGGACAGTTTTAATTTTTTCCTCGATGTCTCTCTCGGTCATGATTCGCGTGGTTGATTGTGCGTTACTAACTGACGAAGGTGTGACAAGATTAGCGAGTCTGTCTGCTAAATCTTGTTCAGTCATTTGGGATATATGAGCAATAAGAGGTTGAGCTTAACTTTAAATGTTGATTACTCAGAATTCGGAAGGTTATTAATTAAAGAAATTAGTGTGGGTCTTTGATTATTGTGTAAGTTTTTGACTTTTTGTCTGTGGATTTTTTCTTTAAGCTTAATTTCTTAATTTCTTTCGTATAGTATTTATAATATTTTTCAATTTAAATTTGTTTCCTTTGATAGATTGCTTAAAACTATTCTTACAGTAATAACATATCTCGGCGTGCTCTCGTGACGACAGGATCGACATATTCCGGTTTATCCCACGCTGCAGCGATCTCTCCTGAGTGCGGGTTTACTAAGGGGTCTTCTCTGTACCTTACTCACGTTCCCTCCGAACGGATACTAAAGGGATCACGGCGATAAGTTTGGCCTGATTAGTCCACTAGGCACAAGTCCTGGTTTTCAGGACTGACGATATTGTGGCGTTTTTTAAACGGCACTTTCGCACTTCCGGGTCTCGGATTTTTCTTTTCACTTCTCACGGATTAGGCGGAGGTTCAAACGAAACGTCGGGATTTTTTACTTTCCGAACTTCACTAGGCGCGGAACTTGTTATCCTTTCGCGGCTTTTAATCAGGTCCCTGTTCGGGCGCCAGTTAAAAGATTGATTCTAATTTTATATAAAAAAATCATTCTTTTCTTTATTGAGTTGGATTAAGAACTAACTTTAATTAAGCTAAACAATTATTCATTATGACTACGCGTCGTTCCATCGCTGCCGCCGTCTCTGCCGCTGTTGCTGCTTCTGCTAACGTTCTTTGTTATTATTGGTTGCTGCTATTCTTCGCTGTCGCTGTTGGCCAATTTTAATTGTCATTGGCCAATGCATTAACGTTATAGTTTTTGTTGTATGCACTTGGCCAAGTTCGATCAACTTTGGAAATTGGCTATTCTGCATTCCCACGATCACTGACCGAAAGGTGCAAGCTCAGCGCACGTGGCTTAGCTCGTGTGAACTTATTGGGGGCATTTGTTGTGCTTACTCTTACTTATGTCTGGGTATTCATATAATTTTAGGTGTTAACTTATATATAGATGACTGCCCCCCTGCCCTTTTCACAAAGCCCAACGGCTTGAACGCTTTGACGGGGTTTATTCGTGTGTGTGCTGGTCTAATTTAATTTTAATTTATTGTTAAGTTGAATTTAGTTTTAAGTTTTTAATTTTAAGTTTTAAAAAGAAATCAAGATCAGCCGCCGCACAAATATTGTACTGCACAGAGTCAGAGAGAGAGAGTCAGTGCGAGAGAATGCATTCGGTGTTCAATGCTTGTGTATAATTTGTTGGAATTATTATTCCTACTTTAGGCTAATGTAACTTTTTTTAGAATTGACCTTGAGCTTCAGTAAAACCACCATATGAATCCTTAAAGTATCAGGATTCCCTCGATAAATTTTCATATTGCTAATTGACTTAGATCAGTGTTTTTTTGCCGTTAGGAAAAAATGACGAAGATTCTTTGATGTTCAAAGATCGATAAAAATAGTAAACATTAAAATATCGAATAATAAATTAAATAGAATCTTTTTATGTAGACGACTAAATTTTGGCCAACAATCGCATCGATTGATTAACGCGTTTAGCGTCTAGAATTTTTATAGAAATTGGGGGTTTTTTGCCACTGGAAGAAAATAGGGGCATGTTTGTGACCAAAATAAATCTTAGCAAATCAGTTTAGTGTTATAAGAATTGAATGGTAAAAAATTTTAATAGGGTCATTTAATTAGTTTAGGCTGTGCGTTGATTCTTAGTTTTCAATGAACAGTTTTATATATATAAATTTAGGTTCTCCGGCATACACCAACTTAGCTGCGCCACTCACTATTGGTGCGAGAGATAAGATCCTAGTTAACAACGCACACAGAATTCAGCGACTATCATGAGACATCAGCTTTAATGATCTAGGACACGTAGATGAGCAGCCAAGTTCAATTGCAGCTTATATCTCGTACGAGTATACACGGTTATGAATATGTTTCAGTGGTATAACTATATTATTTAAATATTACGGTTAGATTGTTAATAGTTTAGTACTTAGAATAATCGCGGTTGCAATGTTAAATATCGGTGCTGATCGCAGCCAACTTCGCGTTGTCTAATGTCAAAACCGACGCCATGTAAATTAAGGCAATTGCTCATAAGAACTAAAATCTAAATAAAGTGTAATTAATATTAAACCCAGTTTGTGCTACTAATTGGATCTAATTAATGCACAGCAATTTACAGTAAAGAGCTAAAGAGGTGGTTGACGGCTCTGAACTTGCCAACCAGCGGCAACAAAGAAGTGAAGAATTCCTGTGTGGAGGATGCCGACCCTAGGTCGGAGCTGATTTCTACAAGGCCAAAGCCGACGAAGTATTGTCGCTACAACAAAAACGCGCTGAAATTGAGGCTGGCAAAAAAGAGCTCCAGAATGTTTTGTCCCAAATAAGAGACGCGTCACAAGCAGTTGCCAGTGACGTCAACAAAAAATTACAACCAAGCAGTGGTAGCCGGAGAAGTCATGCAAGTAGTAGTCGAAAACTTCATCGAAGTAGTTGGCAAAAACATACCAAATACCGACACAAGTGCCGACATTGATATTGGCACTGATATCGATGTCAACAAGGGTGTTGCGCAACGACAAATGGCAGATGTAAACAAAGGACTTCAGTCGACAAACATTACACTTTCTTTGGCCGTGCGCAAACATTTGGACTCAGCAAGTACGAACCATTGCTGATCTGTACAACCTGGATGCAGTGTGCGTGAAAATAGTGATTGTGTACAAACTTAATGGAATCGCCCATCGTTGGTTGCACGCAAATGCAAAGCGCATCATGGAGCAGGCAGAAAATCTGTTGGAACAGCTGATCTTGAAAATGCTAACATTCAGTGATAAACTTTCCAAAACAGAAACACGGCGCAAATTTGAAAATTTGAAGTGGCACCATACCGAAAAGCAACAACGGAGAACTCCGCTGCGCTAACTGCAACGCCAGAGGACATATCGCCAAGGATTGTCGAAAGCCAGCAAGGGAGCCAGGATCTTGCTACGCTTTTGGCAATTTGGGTCACTTTGTAGCCCAATGCGAGGAGAGGAAGGGAAATGCTGAAAACAATTATGTAAGGTATTTTAAGATTCATTTGACAAGCAAATAATATCTCCTATGGTTGCAGCATGCATCCTAGACTCTGGCAGTCCTATTTAATTAATTACAAAACCTTTGTTGCCCACTGAGGTTCAACTACAAGAAGACACCGAACATTATTTTGGCATAAACAAACAAAAGCCCGTTGAAGACATACGGACAAATTTTATGTTTCTTACTAAAAAAAGAATAAAGTGTTTTAATGGTTGTTGCCAATAATACAATGCTTAATTATGTGGTATTAAGTAGAAATTTCATTCAAGCTTGTGATTTGAATTTAGATTTAAGAACTCTAAAGATGATAACAGTAGAAAATGCATCAAACCCAAAGCAGCATACTAAAGATCTGTCAATGTTTATTGCTGAGATCAGTGTTGAGTGTTTGAATAATGATATAACTGAAAACGTTTTAGAATGGTCAACTGAAAGTTTAAAAGCATTGCCGGTGTTAAGAAAAAGTCAAATGGCTATGATACAAGGTAATGAAATAACAGGTCATACAGTTATGAGAAGGTGAAACAACAGATAAGACAATTATGAGACAGATAGTAAATCAATAGAACAACCAAAAATAAAACAAGTCAATAAAACTACAGATGAAACGATGATAAAGGAACAAAAGATGGTAAATGTAGAAAGGCAACTGGAAATCGAAGATTTTGAAACCGAAATACTGAACATTGATTTTTCAAATGATGAAACCATTGATTTTAACTGGGACGAAAGCACAACTTATCAAATACAATGTCGATTCTTAAGAATAATTAAAAATAGCTATGTGGAAGTTTTCCATTTCTGCATGTGTTAACCTGTTGGGTGGCAATGTCACAAACTCTGCAGCCGGACTACCCGGCAACATTACATATGATGAATGGAATTGCACAAATGTTACCAAAAACTGGCACTTACTACAGTACTGGTTACCCTTATGCATTCCAGACTCTCCAGCCCAACCAGCGCCTTTGGCATCAGAAACAAGGACCAGCTGGCTTCATAGTGTAAAAATAAATTGGCAAGTTCTCCAAAAGCTCCGGCAAGCACGGCCTGACTTTGCTACTCCCTCCTGGTGTGAGAGATGAAATTGTAATTGGGAGCGTACACAAAAATCAACTGACCGGCGCACCTACTGCTGCCCCAAGTCCAACGGATGTAAAAAATAGTCGAAATTAACAACCAGCGACCACGGTCTTGTTGCACGCACGGTCTTGTTGCTGTTATTGAGTCTCTTCATAGCTAACAGGCAACGATGACATCAGCTTTGGAGCTCTAAGAACCCTGGCATGTCCACAAATTACGCAGCTTCCCCCAGGCAGATGTATCCGGCAACAACACGTATGCTGGTAGGAGCTTCACCGATGTCACCAAAAATTGACACTTACTTCAGTCTTGGTTGCGACTCCTGGGTTCAAGAGTTTGCAGCCCAACCAATGCTCTTGGTATCAGAAACGAGGACCAGATGGCTTCATAGTGGGCAAAGAAACTACCAATTTTCTGCTCACCAGTTGAGTGGACGTTCCCTCGATGCCGACAGCACTGTTCCAAGCACGGCTCCAACGGATGAAAAAAATATTTGAAAATAACAAACAGCGGCCACAATCTCACCGACTTGCTCTTCTTAAGTGACAGGCATCGCTGACATCAGCTATAATGATCTAGGACTCCCAGATCCAAATTTGGCACGCCGAACTGTTGGCGCCATCATTGACTCCTCTATCTTTGGCGCTCCTTTCTGTTGGTGTGAGATATACGATTACAGACAACAGCGCACAAGGAAAGTTGTGATTTTTACTACCCGATGCCACCACAAAATGAAACTTACTTTAATCTTGGTTGGCGCTTTCTGCGTTTTGCCCCAGAAGGTAGAAACGGGTTTTAATTAGCTCCACAGTGCGCAAAAAATATTTCTCCAGAAGCTCCAACAAACACTAACTTAGTTTCATTACTATCATAAGGGTGCAGTGAGAGATAAAATTGTAAGTACAAAAAGGGTACACAAAATCCCGCAATCGTATACTCGCCAGGTAACCGGCGCACCTACTTTTGCCCATACGGAACCTGCTCACCTGGATCGCGGTAGCGAACTTTACAGCTGGTTCGGCCCTAGGAGATGTCTTGAACAACGACTTATCCGCTGTCTGGAGCTGCTCCAATCTTGCTAAAAAGTTGAAATTTTATAATCGGACACCTGCTTCTCTCCAAAAAGCACTAGAAATACACGGCGTTCCATTTCAACTTCGAATGGCAAGCACTACCCACTACCCTGTAACTACGGTAGCTACCTCTGCCACCTCTGACCCGAGGTTTTATTTTAATATTCATGTAATAGGAGCACAGGAAACCGCCAAGGGCGGCTCTGATTTAATTTATTCACCTTGTTACCAAGGGCAAACTTGGTAAATATTACTACAACGTGTAGTAGGATAAGTCACTGACTATAAATATTAGTATGTATAAGTATACACGGTTATGAATATGTTTTAGTGGTATAACTATATTATTTAAATATTACGGTTAGATTGTTAATAGTCCTTAGTACTTAGAATAATCGCGGTTGCAAAGTTAAATATCGGTGCTGATCGCAGTCAACTTCGCGTTGTCTAATGTCAAAACCGACGCCATGTAAATTAAGGCAATTGAACTAAAATAAAACGTGCAAGTCTAAATAAAGTGTAATTAATATTAAACCCCGTTCGTACTACTAATTGGATCTAATTGATGCACAGCAATTTACGGTAGTCCAGCTAAAGAGGTGGTTGACGGCTCTGAACTTGCCAACCATCGGCAACAAAGAAGGGAAGAATTCCTGTGTGGAGGATGCCGACCCTAGGTCGGAGCTGATTTATGCAGCGGATAAAAGGCCAAAACCGACGAAGTATTGTCGCTACAACAAATACGCTCTGAAATTGATGCTGGCAAAAAAGCTCCAGAATATTCTGTCCCAAATAAGAGACGCGTCACAAGCAGCTGCCAGTGACGTCATCAACAAAAAATTACAACCAAGCAGTGATAGCCGGAGAAGTCATACAAGCAGTAGTCGGAGAAAACTTCATCGAAGTAGTTGGCAAAACATACCAAATACCGACACAAGTGCCGATATTGATATTGGCACTGATATCGATGTCAACAAGGGTGTTGCGCAACGACAAATGGCATATGTAAACAAATGACTTCAGTCGACAAACATTTCACTCTCTTTGGCCAAATAAATCATCATGGACTATGATGGTTCATCGTGCGCAAATATTTGGACTCAGCAAGTACAAAACATTGCTGATCTGTACAACCTGGATGCAGTGTGCGTGAAAATAGTGAATGAAATCGCCCATCGTTAGTTGCACGCAAATGCAACGCGCATCATGGAGCAGGCAGAAAATCTGTTGGAACAGCTGATCTTAGCATTCAGTGATAAACTTTCCAAAACAGAAGCACGGCGCAAATTTGAAAATTTGAAGTGGCCCCATACCGAAAAGCAACAACGGAGAACTCCGCTGCACTAACTGCAACGCCAGAGGACATATCGCCAAGGATTGTCGAAAGCCAGCAAGGGAACCAGGATCTTTCTACGCTTTTGCCAATTTGGGTCACTTTGTAGCCCAATGCGAGGAGAGGAAGGGAAATGCTGAAATGGTTGCAGCATGCATCTGGCAGTCCTATTTAATTAATTACAAAATTGCCCACTGAGGCCCAACTACAAGAAGACACCGAACATTATTTTGGCATAAACAAAAGCCCGTTGAAGATATACGGACACATTTTATGTTTTTTACTAAAAAAAAAGAATAAAGTGTTATTTCAATTTAATGATTGTTGATAATGAGTCTATGCTTAATGATGTGGTATTAAGTAGAAATTTCATTCAAGCTTGTGATTTGAATTTAGATTTAAGAACTCTAAAGATGATAACAGTAGAAAATGCATCAAAACATAACCCAGCAGCCTACTAAAGATCTGTCAATGCTTATTGCTGAGATCAGTGCTGAGGGTTTGGATAATTATATAACTGAAAACGTTTTAGAATGGTCAACTGAAAGTTTAAAAGCAGAGCCGGTGTTAAGAATCATCATGAAAAAGTCAAATGGCTATGATACAAGGTAATGAAACAACAGGTCAAACAGTTAAGCGACAAAACAGTGAAACAATATGTAAAACAGTTAAGCGACAAAACAGTGAAACAATAGGTCAAACAGTTAAGCGACAAAACAGTGAAACAATGGTCAAACAGTTAATCGACAAAACAGTGAAACAATAGGTCAAACAGTTAAGCGACAAAACAGTGAAACAATGGTCAAAAAGTTAAGAGACAAAACAGTGAAACAATAGGTCAAACAGTTATGAGAAGGTGAAACAACAGATAAGACAATTATGAGACAGATATCAATAGAACAACCAAAAATAAAACAAGTCAATAAAACTACAGATGAAACGATGATAAAGGAATGATGGTAAATGTAGAAAAGCAACTGGAAATCGAAGATTTTGAAACCGAAATACTGAACATTGATTTTTCAAATGATGAAACCATTGATTTTAACTGGGACGAAAGCACAACTTATCAACAACAATGCCGATTCTTAAGAATAATTAAAAATAGCTATGTGGAAGTTTTCCATTTCTGCTTGTGTTAACCTGTTGGGTGGCAATGTCACAAACTCTGCAGCCGGACTAGCCGGCAACATTACATATGATGAATGGAATTGCACAAATGTTACCAAAAACTGGCACTTACTACAGTCCTGGTTACCCTTATGTATTCCAGACTCTCCAGCCCAACCAGCGCCTTTGGCATCAGAAACAAGGACCAGCTGGCCCCCAGGCAGATGTATTCGGCAACAACACATCTGCTGGTAGGAGCTTCACCGATGTCACCAAAAATTGACACTTACTTCAGTCTTGGTTGCGACTCCTGCGTTCAAGAGTTTGCAGCTCAACCAACGCTCTTGGAGAGAGAACCAGATGGCTTCATAGTGGGCAAAGAAACTGCCAATTTTCTGATCACCAGTTGAGTGGACGTTCCCTCGATGCCGGCAGCACTGTTCCAAGCACGGCTCCAACGGATAAAAAAAATATTTGAAAATAACAAATAGCGGCCACAATCGCACAGACTTGCTCTTCTTAAGTGACAGGCATCGCTGACATCAGCTATAATGATCTAGGACTCCCAGATCCAAATTTGGCACGCCGAACTGTTGGCGCCATCATTGACTCCTCTATCTTTGGCGCTCCTTTCTGTTGGTGTGAGATATACGATTACAGACAACAGCGCACAAGGAAAGTTGTGATTTTTACTACCCGATGCCACCACAAAATGAAACTTACTTTAATCTTGGTTGGCGCTTTCTGCGTTTTGCCCCAGAAGGTAGAAACGGGTTTTAATTAGCTCCACAGTGCGCAAAAAATATTTCGCCAGAAGGTCCAACAAACACTAACTTAGTTTCATTACTATCATAAGGGTGCAGTGAGAGATAAAATTGTAAGTACAAAAAGGGTACACAAAATCCCGCAATCGTATACTCGCCAGGTAACCGGCGCACCTACTTTTGCCCATACGGAACCTGCTCACCTGGATCGCGGTAGCGAACTTTACAGCTGGTTCGGCCCTAGGAGATGTCTTGAACAACGACTTATCCGCTGTCTGGAGCTGCTCCAATCTTGCTAAAAAGTTGAAATTTTATAATCGGACACCTGCTTCTCTCCAAAAAGCACTAGAAATACACGGCGTTCCATTTCAACTTCGAATGGCAAGCACTACCCACTACCCTGTAACTACGGTAGCTACCTCTGCCACCTCTGACCCGAGGTTTTATTTTAATATTCATGTAATAGGAGCACAGGAAACCGCCAAGGGCGGCTCTGATTTAATTTATTCACCTTGTTACCAAGGGCAAACTTGGTAAATATTACTACAACGTGTAGTAGGATAAGTCACTGACTATAAATATTAGTATGTATAAGTATACACGGTTATGAATATGTTTTAGTGGTATAACTATATTATTTAAATATTACGGTTAGATTGTTAATAGTCCTTAGTACTTAGAATAATCGCGGTTGCAAAGTTAAATATCGGTGCTGATCGCAGTCAACTTCGCGTTGTCTAATGTCAAAACCGACGCCATGTAAATTAAGGCAATTGAACTAAAATAAAACGTGCAAGTCTAAATAAAGTGTAATTAATATTAAACCCCGTTCGTACTACTAATTGGATCTAATTGATGCACAGCAATTTACGGTAGTCCAGCTAAAGAGGTGGTTGACGGCTCTGAACTTGCCAACCATCGGCAACAAAGAAGGGAAGAATTCCTGTGTGGAGGATGCCGACCCTAGGTCGGAGCTGATTTATGCAGCGGATAAAAGGCCAAAACCGACGAAGTATTGTCGCTACAACAAATACGCTCTGAAATTGATGCTGGCAAAAAAGCTCCAGAATATTCTGTCCCAAATAAGAGACGCGTCACAAGCAGCTGCCAGTGACGTCATCAACAAAAAATTACAACCAAGCAGTGATAGCCGGAGAAGTCATACAAGCAGTAGTCGGAGAAAACTTCATCGAAGTAGTTGGCAAAACATACCAAATACCGACACAAGTGCCGATATTGATATTGGCACTGATATCGATGTCAACAAGGGTGTTGCGCAACGACAAATGGCATATGTAAACAAATGACTTCAGTCGACAAACTATTTCACTCCCAAATAAATCATCATGGACTATGATGGTTCATCGTGCGCAAATATTTGGACTCAGCAAGTACAAAACATTGCTGATCTGTACAACCTGGATGCAGTGTGCGTGAAAATAGTGAATGAAATCGCCCATCGTTAGTTGCACGCAAATGCAACGCGCATCATGGAGCAGGCAGAAAATCTGTTGGAACAGCTGATCTTAGCATTCAGTGATAAACTTTCCAAAACAGAAGCACGGCGCAAATTTGAAAATTTGAAGTGGCCCCATACCGAAAAGCAACAACGGAGAACTCCGCTGCACTAACTGCAACGCCAGAGGACATATCGCCAAGGATTGTCGAAAGCCAGCAAGGGAACCAGGATCTTGCTACGCTTTTGCCAATTTGGGTCACTTTGTAGCCCAATGCGAGGAGAGGAAGGGAAATGCTGAAATGGTTGCAGCATGCATCTGGCAGTCCTATTTAATTAATTACAAAATTGCCCACTGAGGCCCAACTACAAGAAGACACCGAACATTATTTTGGCATAAACAAAAGCCCGTTGAAGATATACGGACACATTTTATGTTTTTTACTAAAAAAAAAGAATAAAGTGTTATTTCAATTTAATGGTTGTTGATAATGAGTCTATGCTTAATGATGTGGTATTAAGTAGAAATTTCATTCAAGCTTGTGATTTGAATTTAGATTTAAGAACTCTAAAGATGATAACAGTAGAAAATGCATCAAAACATAACCCAGCAGCCTACTAAAGATCTGTCAATGCTTATTGCTGAGATCAGTGCTGAGGGTTTGGATAATTATATAACTGAAAACGTTTTAGAATGGTCAACTGAAAGTTTAAAAGCAGAGCCGGTGTTAAGAATCATCATGAAAAAGTCAAATGGCTATGATACAAGGTAATGAAACAACAGGTCAAACAGTTAAGCGACAAAACAGTGAAACAACATGTAAAACAGTTAAGCGACAAAACAGTGAAACAATAGGTCAAACAGTTAAGCGACAAAACAGTGAAACAATGGTCAAACAGTTAAGCGACAAAACAGTGAAACAATAGGTCAAACAGTTAAGCGACAAAACAGTGAAACAATGGTCAAAAAGTTAAGAGACAAAACAGTGAAACAATAGGTCAAACAGTTATGAGAAGGTGAAACAACAGATAAGACAATTATGAGACAGATATCAATAGAACAACCAAAAATAAAACAAGTCAATAAAACTACAGATGAAACGATGATAAAGGAATGATGGTAAATGTAGAAAAGCAACTGGAAATCGAAGATTTTGAAACCGAAATACTGAACATTGATTTTTCAAATGATGAAACCATTGATTTTAACTGGGACGAAAGCACAACTTATCAACAACAATGCCGATTCTTAAGAATAATTAAAAATAGCTATGTGGAAGTTTTCCATTTCTGCTTGTGTTAACCTGTTGGGTGGCAATGTCACAAACTCTGCAGCCGGACTAGCCGGCAACATTACATATGATGAATGGAATTGCACAAATGTTACCAAAAACTGGCACTTACTACAGTCCTGGTTACCCTTATGCATTCCAGACTCTCCAGCCCAACCAGCGCCTTTGGCATCAGAAACAAGGACCAGCTGGCCCCCAGGCAGATGTATTCGGCAACAACACATCTGCTGGTAGGAGCTTCACCGATGTCACCAAAAATTGACACTTACTTCAGTCTTGGTTGCGACTCCTGCGTTCAAGAGTTTGCAGCTCAACCAACGCTCTTGGAGAGAGAACCAGATGGCTTCATAGTGGGCAAAGAAACTGCCAATTTTCTGATCACCAGTTGAGTGGACGTTCCCTCGATGCCGGCAGCACTGTTCCAAGCACGGCTCCAACGGATAAAAAAATATTTGAAAATAACAAATAGCGGCCACAATCGCACAGACTTGCTCTTCTTAAGTGACAGGCATCGCTGACATCAGCTATAATGATCTAGGACTCCCAGATCCAAATTTGGCACGCCGAACTGTTGGCGCCATCATTGACTCCTCTATCTTATGCGCTCCTTTCTGTTGGTGTGAGATATACGATTACAGACAACAGCGCACACGAAAAGTTGTGATTTTTACTTACCCGATGCCACCGCAAAATGAAACTTACTTTAATTTTGGTTGGCGCTTTCTGCGTTTTGCCCCAGAAGGTAGAAACGGGTTTTAATTAGCTCCACAGTGCGCAAGAAATATTTCTCCAGAACCTCCAACAAACACTAACTTAGTTTCATTACTACATCATAAGGGTGCAGTGAGAGATAAAATTGTAAGTACAACAAGGGTACACAAAACCCCGCAATCGTATACTCGCCAGGTAACCGGCGCACCTACTTTTGCCCATACGGAACCTGCTCACCTGGATCGCGGTAGCGAACTTTACAGCTGGTTTGGCCCTAGGAGATGTCTTGAACAACGACTTATCCGCTGTCTAGAACTGCTCCAATCTTGCTAAAAAGTTGAAATTTTAAAATCGTACCTGCTTCTCTTCAAAAAGCACTAGAAATACCCGGCGTTCCATTTCAACTTCGAATGGCAAGCACTACCCACTACCCTGTAACTACGGTAGCTCCCTATGCCATCTTTTCTGGAACCCGAGGTTTTATTTTAATATTCATGTAATAGGAGCACAGGAAACCGCAAAGGGCGGCTCTGATTTAATTTATTCACCTTGTTACCAAGGGCAAACTTGGTAAATATTACTAAAACGTGTAGTAGGATACGTCACTGACTATAAATATTAGTATGTATAAGTATACACGGTTATGAATATGTTTTAGTGGTATAACTATATTATTTAAATATTACAGTTAGATTGTTAATAGTCCTTAGTACTTAGAATAATCGCGGTTGCAAATATCGGTGCTGATCGCAATCAACTTCGCGTTGTCTAATGCTAAAACCGACGCCATGTAAATTAAGGCAATTGAACTAAAAGAAAACGTGCAAGTCTAAATAAAGTGTAATTAATATTAAACCCCGTTTGTGCTACTAATTGGATCTAATCGATGTACAGCAATTTACGGTTGTCCAGCTAAAGGGTGGTTGACGGCTCTGAACTTGCCAACCAGCGGCAACAAAGAAGGGAAGAATTCCTGTGTGGAGACCCTAGGTCGGAGCTGATTTATGCAGCGGATACAAGGCCAAAGCCGACGAAGTATTGTCGCTACAACAAATACGCGCTGAAATTGAGGCAAAAAAAAGCTCCAGCATATTCTGTCCCAAATAGAGTCACAAGCAGTTGCCAGTGACGTCATCAACAAAAAATTACAACCAAGCAGTGGTAGCCGGAGAAGTCATACAAGCAGTGGTCGGCGAAAACTTCATCGAAGTAGTTGGCAAAAACATACCAAATACCGACACAAGTGCCGATATTGATATTGGCACTGATATCGATGTCAACAAGGGTGTTGCGCAACGACAAATGGCATATGTAAACAAAGGACTTCAGTCGACAAACATTTCACTTTCTTTGGCCAAAGAAATCATCATGGACTATGATGGTTCATCGTGCGCAAACATTTGGACTCAGCAAGTACGAAACATTGCTGATCTGTACAACCTGTATGCAGTGTGCGTGAAAATAGTGAATGGAACTGAATGGAATCGCCCATCGTTAGTTGCACGCAAATGCAACGCGCATCATGGAGCAGGCAGAAAATCTGTTGGAACAGCTGATCTTAGCATTCAGTGATAAACTTTCCAAAACAGAAGCACGGCGCAAATTTGAAAATTTGAAGTGGCATCATACCGAAAAGCAACAACGGAGAACTCCGCTGCGCTAACTACAACGCCAGAGGACATATCGCCAAGGATTGTCGAAAGCCAGCAAGGGAGCAAAGATCTTGCTACGCTTTTGTCAATTTGGGTTACTTTGTAGCCCAATGCGAGGAGAGGAAGGGAAATGCTGAAAACAATTATGTAAGGTATTTTAAGATTTATTTGACAAGCAAATAATATCTCCTATGGTTGCAGCATGCATCCTAGACTCTGGCATTCCTATTTAATTAATTACAAAATCTTTGTTGCCCACTGAGGCCCAACTACAAGAAGACACCTAGCATTATTTTGGTATAAACAAAAGCCCGTTGAAGATATACCGACAAATTTAATGTTTTTTTACTAAAAAAAGAATAAAGTGTTATTTCAATTTAATGGTTGTTGCCAATGAGTCTATGCTTAATGATGTGGTATTAAGTAGAAATTTCATTCAAGCTTGTGATTTGAATTTAGATTTAAGAACTCTAAATATGATAACAGTAGAAAATGCATCAAAACATAACCCAGCAGCCTACTAAAGATCTGTCAATGCTTATTGCTGAGATCAGTGCTGAGGGTTTGGATAATTATATAACTGAAAACGTTTTAGAATAGTCAACTGAAAGTTTAAAAGCAGAGCCGGTGTTAAGAATTATCATGAAAAAAGTCAAATGGCTGTGATACAAGGTAATGCAACAACAGGTCAAACAGTTAAGCGACAAAACAGTGAAACAACATGTAAAACAGTTAAGCGACAAAAGAGTGAAACGATAGGTCAAACAGTTAAGCGACAAAACAGTGAAACAATGGTCAAACAGTTAAGCGACAAAACAGTGAAACAATAGGTCAAACAGTTATGAGAAGGTGAAACAACAGATAAGACAATTATGAGACAGATCAATCAATAGAACAACCAAAAATAAAACAAGTCAATAAAAATACAGATGAAACGATGATAAAGGTACAAAAGTTGGTAAATGTAGAAAAGCAACTGGAAATCGACGATTTTGAAACCGAAATACTGAACATTGATTTTTCAAATGATGAAACCATTGATTTTAACTGGGACGAAAGCAATTCAATTCTTAAGAATAATTGAAAACAGCTATGTGGAAGTTTTCCATTTCTGCGTGTGTTAACCTGTTGGGTGGCAATGCCACAAACTCTGCAGCCGGACTAGCCGGCAACATTACATATGATGAATGGAGTTGCACAAATGTTACCAAAAACGGGCACTTACTACAGTCCTGGTTACCCTTATGCATTCCAGACTCTACAGCCCAACCATCGCCTTTGGCATCAGAAACAAGGACCAGCTGGCTTCATAGTGTAAAAATAAACTGGCAAGTTCTCCAAAAGCTCCGACAAGCACTGACCTTACTTTGCTACTCCCTCCTGGTGTGAGAGATGAAATTGTAATTGGGAGCGTACACAAAAATCATCTGACCGGCGCACCTACTGCTGCCCCAATTCCAACGGATTTAAACGAGGATGGAAGCTAACTTCGGCAAGCCGAAGTTTTAATACCCTTGCAGACCTTGCCGAAATTGCTAAAACTGAAAAAGTAGCGAAGGAATAAGGTATACATAAATAAACTAGATTTGCGTCATTTGATGTCAATTGCTTTTATACTGCAAAAATGGCATATAAAAATATAGAAAAAGGGATACTTTCGCAGCCTTTAACTATTTTTCCTACGGAAGCTATAAGAAATAGACGTCCGATCGAAAAGCGCTTTTACACTGATCAAGGTATGCATAAAAACATACGATTTGGAAAGATTCATGTCAATAGCTTTTAACTGCGCGAAATATAATCAATTCTTGCAAAATATATCTGATTGTTCCTATGGGAGCTATAGGATATAGACGTCCGATCGGGGCGATTTTCAAACTTTATCTGCGTACACATGTTTTAGGACGAGTGTGAAAGTTTCAGATCGCTAGCTTTTAAACTGAGCTCGCAAACGGTATTGAAACAGACGGACAGACGTAGATGGCTATATCGACTCAGGAGGTGATCCTGATCAAGAATATATATACTTTATAGAGTCGGAAACGACTCCTTCTCTGCGTTACAAACTTCTGACCAAAATTATAATAACCTCTGCAATGGTATAAAATAGTCGAAATTACCAACCAGCGACCACGGTCGTGTTGCACGCACGGTCTTGTTGCTGTTATTGAGTATCTTAATAGCTAACAGGCAACGATGACAACGAGCTCTAAAAACCCTGGCATGTCCACAAACTACGCAGCTTCCCCCAGGCAGGTGTATCCGGCAACAACACATCTGCTAGTAGGAGCTTCACCGATGTCACCAAAAATTGACACTTACTTCAGTCTTTGTTGCGCCTCCTGCGTTCAAGAGTTTGCAGCCCAACCAACGCCCTTGGTATCAGAAAAAAGAGAACCAGATGGCTTCATAGTGGGCAACTGCCAATTTTCTGATCACCAGTTGAGTGGACGCTCCCTCGATGCCGGCAGCACTTTTCCAAGCACGGCTCCAACGGATGAAAAAAATGAATTTTACTTTAATCTTGGTTGGGACTGCGTTTTGCCCCAGAAGGCAGAAACGGGTTTTAATTAGCTCCACAGTGCGTAAGAAATATTTCTCAAGAAGCTTCAACAAACACTAACTTAGTTTCATTACGACAGCATAAGGGTGCAGCGAGAGATAAAATTGTAAGTAAAAAAAAGGGTACACAAAACCCCGCAATCTTATACTCGCCAGGTAACCGGCGCACCTACTTTTGCACATACGGAACCTGCTCACCTGGATCTGTTGATTAGCGCGGTAGCGAACTTTACAGCTGGTTTGGCCCTAGGAGATGTCTTGAACAACGACTTATCCGCTGGCTGGAGCTGCTCCGATCTTGCTAAAAAGCTGAAATTTTAAAATCGGACACCTGCTTCTCTCCAAAAAGCACTAGAAATACCCGGCGTTCCATTTCAACTTCGAATGCAAGCACTACCAACTACCCTGTAACTACGGTAGCTCCCTATGTCACCTTTTCTGGAACCTTAGGTTTTATTTAAATATTGATGTAATAGGAGCACTGGAAACCGCCAAGGGGTGCTCTGATTTAATGTATTCACTTGTTACCAAGGACAAACTTGGTAAATATTACTACAACGTGTAGTATGATAAGTCACTGACTATAAATATTAGTATGTACGAGTATACACGGTTATGAATATGTTTTAGTGGTATAACTATATTATTTAAATATTACGGTTAGAGTGTTAATAGTCCTTAGTACTTATAATAATCGCGGTTGCAATGTCAAATATCGGTGCTGATCGCAGCCAACTTTGCGTCGTCTAATGTCAAAACCGACGCCATGTAAATTAAGGCAATTGCGCATAAGAACTAAAAGAGAACGTGCAAGTCTAATTAAAGTGTAATTAATATTAAACCATGTTTGTGCTACTAATTGGATCTAATTGATGCACAGCAATTTACGGTAGTCCAGCTAAAGAGGTGGTTGACGGCTCTGAACTTGCCAACCAGCGGCAACAAAGAAGAGAAGAACTTGCAGCACGGCTGAATAGCGTGGCCTCCGGAATTCGTGGAACTCGTCCACAAACCCCATTGGTGGAAAATAATGATCTAATCCAGCAGGTGGCGTTGGATGACATATTGGGGAAGAATTCCTGTGTGGAGGATGCCGACCCTAGGTCGGAGCTGATTTCTGCAGCGGATACAAGGCCAAAGACGACGAAGTATTGTCGCTACAACAAATACGCGCTGAAATTGATGCTGGCAAAAAAGAGCTCCAGAATATTCTGTCCCAAATAAGAGACGCGTCACAAGCAGTTGCCAGTGACGTCATCAACAAAAAATTACAACCAAGCAGTGGTAGCCGGATAAGTCATACAAGCAGTAGTCGGCAAAAACCTCATCGAAGTAGTTGGGAAAAACACACCAAATACCGACACAGATATTGATATTGGCACTGATATCGATGTCAACAAGGGTGTTGCGCAACGACAAAAGGCAGATGTAAACAAAGGACTTCAGTCGACAAACATTTCACTTTCTTTGGCCAAAGAAATCATCATGGACTATGATGGTTCATCGTGCGCAAACATTTGGACTCAGCAAGTACGAAACATTGCTGATCTGTACAACCTGTATGCAGTAAAATAGTGATTGTGTACAAACTGAATGGAATCACCCATCGTTGGTTGCACGCAAATGCAACGCGCATCATGCAGCAGGAAGAAAATCTGTTGGAACAGCTGATCTTAGAAGAAGCACGGCGCAAATTTGAAAATTTGATGTGGCACCATACCGAAAAGCAACAACGGAGAACTCCGCTGCGGTAACTGCAACGTCAGAGGACATATCGCCAAGGATTGTTGAAAGCCAGCAAGGGAGCCAAATTCGGTCACTTTGTAGCCCAATGCAAGGAGAGGAAGGGAAATGCTGAAAACAATTATGTAAGGTATTTCAAGATTAATTTTGACAAGCAAATAATATCTCCTATGGTTGCAGCATGCATCCTAGACTCTGGCAGTCCTATTTAATTAATTACAAAATCTTTGTTGCCCACTGAGGCCCAACTACAAGAAGACACCTAACATTATTTTGGCATAAACAAAAGCCCGTTGAAGATATACCGACAAATTTAATGTTTTTTACTAAAAAAAGAATAAAGTGTTATTTCAATTTAATGGTTGTTGCCAATGAGTCTATGCTTAATGATGTGGTATTAAGTAGAAATTTCATTCAAGCTTGTGATTTGAATTTAGATTTAAGAACTCTAAAGATGATAACAGTAGAAAATGCATCAAAACATAACCCAGCAGCCTACTAAAGATCTGTCAATGCTTATTGCTGAGATCAGTGTTGAGGGTTTGGATAATGATATAACTGAACGTTTTAGAATGGTCAACTGAAAGTTTAAAAGCAGAGCCGGTGTTAAGAATCATCATGAAAAAGTCAAATGGCTATGATACAAGTAATGAAACAACAGGTCAAACAGTTAAGCGACAAAACAGTGAAACAATAGGTCGAGACGGTGAAACAACAATTATGAGACAGGATAGTGAATCAATAGAACAACCAAAAATAAAACAAATCAATAAAAATACAGATGAAACGATGATAAAAGAACAAAAGATGGTAAATGTAGAAAACTGAACATTGATGTTTCAAATGATGAAACCATTGATTTTAGCTGGGACGAAAGCACAACTTATCAAATAAAATGTCGATTCTTAAGAATAATTGAAAACAGCTATGTGAAAGCTATGTGCCTAAGATTAGACCAGAAATTAAATTATGTTTTGAGAATGGGGCAGTCCTCGACGATTATCATATACAGAAAAGGATAAGCTACAAAAATGATTAGATGAATATTTGAAAAACGACATAATAAGACCAGCGAATCAGAATTTGCCTCTCCGATAGTTTTATTCAAAAAGAAAACAGTTGATATTAGACTATGTATTGCATTTAGAAAACTTAACAAACCACTGCTAAAAGACAATTACCCACTTCCACACAAATATGATTTATTAGATAAATTAATTGACAAACGAGTATTTTCAAAGTTAGACCTAAAAAAAGTATATTTTCATGTTTTTGTAAATTAAGAATCTGTCAAATATAGTCCTTCGTAACTCCACTAGCTCAATTCGAGTTTTTAAGAATGCCAATGGGTATAACATATGCACCACTGTTTTTCAACGTTTTGTTAATAAAATTGTCCGATGTTATAGCCAACAAAGTAGTAGTTAACATGGATGACATAATGGTTGCCAGCAAAAATGTTAATGAGCATTTAAAAACGTTAGACGACATTTTTAAAAGGCGTACTCAGAATAGATTGTAACTTCGTATGAATAAATGTGAGTTTTTGCAGTCAAATATAAAGTATTTAGGATTTTTAATCTCTGAAAATGGTATTAGGGCAGATGATAAGGGCATCGAAGCTGTACAAAATGTTCAAGTTCCCTCAAAGGTTCAGGCAGTGCAAAGTTTCTTTGGACTTTCTTTTTATTTTCAAAGTTTCATAAAGGAGTTTTTCTACCATGGCAAGGCCATTATAAGATCTTATGAAAAAGGACAAACCATTTCGATTTGGAGAAGAAGAAATTAATTGTTTTCTAAAATTAAAAGAAAAGCTTATCGAGTCACCTGTATTAGCGTTATATAATTACAAAGATAACATTACATTGTGACGCAAAGCACAAAATGCAGCATGTTGGTGCCTTCAGTAGGTATAACAGTATTCTAATATTGGAAACAAACAGTTTGGAAAAAAATGTAATCATCTGTCATGGAAAAGATCTAAGAATTAAAAAATTTAAAACCATGTTAGAAAATACAGAACTTAAGTTATTTGAAATGAGAAATGTTGTAGTATACAGAAAAACAAATGATAATAGGATACTATTTTACGTACAGGGAAAAAAGACCGATCAGGTATTATATAAATACCATAACGAAATATGACATTTAGGAAGGGATAAAATGATAGATATAATCTTAAAAACGTATTGGTTTCAGTGTTTAAAAGAAAAGTGTGTATCATATATAGAAAATTGTTTAAAATGTGTAGCGTTTTCACCAAAATCAGGAAAGGGAGAATGCGTTTTGCACAGTATTCCTAAGGAAAACAAACCGTTTGAAATAATCCATATTGACCACTATGGTCCAGTAGACTCATCAAGATCAAAGAAACATATTTTTGCTGTAGTTGACAGATTTACAAAGTTTGCAGACTGTATTTAACTACGTCAACGAACTAATAAAATAATAACAGCATTAAAATATTACTTTAGAGCTTACAGTAGGCCAAAATGTATAATTTCGGACCGTGGTAGTCGTTTTACGTCTAAGGACTTTGAGGAATTTATGGCAGAAAATAATGTTAAACATGTCAAAATAGCCACATGCTCACCGCAAGCAAATGGTTAAGTTGAGAGGATTAACAGGGGCTTTAGACCGATGATCGCGAAACTAGTTGATCAAAGTAAAGGTGTATACTGGGATAACGTTATAGATAAAATAGAACACGAAGTATAAGACAACTTCCGAGTAAGATGATTTTCGGTGTAGAGCAAAATGAAAAAATAATCGATGAACTCAAGGAGAGGCTAGAAGACAAAAATGAAAATCTAAAGTCAGATAGCTTAACGCAGATAAGAAAACAGCGGCGACCTACCAAACAAGTTCAAGATTATAATAACAAGTCTTACAATCAAAGTAGAGTAAAAGCTAAGAGCTATAAAAAAGGAGATTACGTGATGGTGAGCATTTTGATACGACTGTTGGTTCTACTGATTACAAGCATCAAGGACCTTATATGATTGCGAAAGTGATGCGCAATGACAGATTTTTACTAAAAAACGTCAACGGGTTTTAATTAGCACATAAACCTTACATATGTGTTTGAAGTGCGCAGAACTTAAGACATTGGATAAGGAATAACAGTAAAAGTAAAAAATAACATCAAGAATAATATGAATTTAAGAACGCTAAAGATGATAACAGTAGAAAATGCATCAAAACATAACCCAAAGCAGCCTACTAAAGATATGTCAATGCTTATTGCTGGCATCAGTGTTGAGTGTTTGGATAATTATATAACTGAAAACGTTTTAGAATGGTCAACTGAAAGTTTAAAATTAGAGCCGGTGTTAAGAATCATCACGAACAAATAAGTCAAATGGCTATGATAGAAGGTAATGAAACAACAGTTCAACCAGTTAAGCGACAAAACAGTGAAACAATAGGTCAAACAGTTAAGCGACAAAAAAGTGAAACAATAAGTCGAGACGGTGAAACAACAGATAAGACAATTATGAGGCAGGATAGTGAATCAATAGAACAACCAAAAATAAAACAAGGCAATAAAACTACAGATGAAGCGATGATAAAGGAACAAAAGATGGTAAATGTAGAAAAGCAACTGGAAATCTACGATTTTGAAACCGAAATACTGGTCATTAATTTATCAAATGATGAAACCATTGATTTTAACTGGGACGAAAGCACAACTTATTAAATACAATGTCGATTCTTAAGAATAATTGAAAACAGCTATGTGCAAGCTATGTGCCTAAGATTAGACCAGAAATTAAATTATGTTTTGAGAATGGGGCAGTCCTCGACGATTATCATATACAGAAAAGGATAAGCTACAAAAATTATTAGATGAATATTTGAAAAACGAAATAATAAGACTAGACCAGAATAGATTGAAACGTATGGATAAATGTGAGTTTTTTAAGTCAAATATGAAGTATTTAGGATTTTTATACCCTTGCAGAGGGTATTATAATTTTGGTCAGAAGTTTGTAACGCAGTGAAGGAGACGTTTCCGACCCTATAAAGTATATATATTCTTGATCAGGATCACCTCCTGAGTCGATATAGCCATGTCCGTCTGTCCGTCTGTCCGTCTGTCCGTCTGTCCGTCTGTCCGTCTGTCCGTCTGTTTCAATACCGTTTGCGAGCTCAGTTTAAAAGCTAGCGATCTGAAACTTTCACACTCGTCCTAAAACATGTGTACGCAGATCAAGTTTGAAAATCGCCCCGATCGGACGTCTATATCCTATAGCTCCCATAGGAACAATCGGATATATCTTGCCAGAATTGATGATATTTCGCGCAGTGTAAAAGCTTTTGACATGAATCTTTCCAAATCGTATTTTTTTATGCATACCTTGATCAGGGTAAAAGCGCGTGGCGATCGGACGTCTATATCCTATAGCTCCCATAGGAACAATAGGGTAAAATCGGTCCAAATTTGATGTTTTTCAGAATATTTCGCGCTGTGTAAAAGCTATTGCTATAAATTTTTTCAAATCGTATTTTTTATGCATTCCTTCATCAAGGTAAAAGCGCGTGCTGATCGGACGTCTATATCCTATAGCTCCCATAGGAACAATCGGATATAACTTTCAAGAATGGAAGATATTTCGCGCAGTGTAAAAGCATTTAACATAAATCTTTCCAAATCTTATTTTTTTATGCATACCTTGATCAGGGTAAAAGCGCTTGGCGATCGGACGTCTATATCCTATAGCTCCCATAGGAACAATTCGGTGAAATCGGTCCAAATTTGTTGGTTTTCTGAATTTTTCACGTAGTGTGTAAGCTACTGACATAAATTTTTCCAAGTCTTATTTATTTACGCATATCTTGATTAGGGTAAAAGCGCTTGCCGATCGGACGTCTATTTCTTATAGCTTCCGTAGGAAAAATAGTTAAAGGCTGCGAAAGTATCCCTTTTTTTCTATTTTATATGACATTTTTGCAGTATAAAAGCAATTGACATCAAACGACGCAAATCTAGTTTATTTATGTATACCTTATTCCTATCGCTACTTTTTCAGTTTTAGCAATTTCGGCAAAGTCTGCAAGGGTATTAAAACTTCGGCTTGCCGAAGTTAGCTTCCGTCCTCGTTAATCTTTGAAAATGGTATTAGGGCAGATGATAAGGGTATCGCAGCTGTACACAATTTTCAAATTCCCTCAAAGGTTCAGGCAGTGCAAAGTTTCTTTGGATTTTCATTTTATTTTCAAAGATTCTGAAAGGATTTTTTCTACCATGGAAGGTTATTGTAAGATCTTTTGAAAAAAGACAAACCATTTCCATTTCGAGAAGAAGAAATTAATTGTTTTCTAAAATTAAAAAAAAAGTTTATCGAGTCACCTGTATTAGCGTTATATAATTACAAAGATGATATAGAATTACATTGTGACGCGAGTGCTTTAGGGTTTGGTGCGCTGCTTCTACAAAAGAAAGACGAATGCAAATTACACCCGGTATTCTATTTCTCTAACCGTACCACCGCAGATGAAGCAAAATTGCATAGTTTTGAACTCGAAACTTTGGCAGTTATATATGCTCTTCCGAGATTTAGGATATATTTGCAAGAAAAACATGTCAAACTAGTAACAGATTGTATCGCCCTTAAAATTAAATAAATCAGAACTTAATCCAAAGATCTCAAGATGGTCCATCTCTAAGGACAATTATTATCTTGAAATAAGGCACAGACAGAGCTGGGAACAAAATGCAGCATGTTGATGCCCTCAGTAGGTATAACAGTATTCTAATAGTGGAAACAAACAGTTTTGAAAAAAAATGTAATCATCTGTCATGGAAAAGAAATAAGAATTAAAAAATTTAAAACCATGTTAGAAAATACAGAACTTTAGTTATTTGAAATGTTGATGCCCTCAGTAGGTATAACAGTATTCTAATAGTGGAAACAAACAGTTTTGAAAAAAAATGTAATCATCTGTCATGGAAAAGATCTAAGAATTAAAAAGTTAAATTAAAACGAGGACGGAAGCTAACTTCGGCAAGCCGAAGTTTTAATACCCTTGCAGACTTTGCCGAAATTGCTAAAAGTGAAAAAGTAGCGAAAGGAATAAGGTATACATAAGTAAACTAGATTTGCATCGTTTCAAGTCAATTGCTTTTATACTGCAAAAATGTCATATACAAATAGAAAAAAAGGGATACTTTCGCAGCCTTTAACAATTTTTCCTATCTCCTTTAAGATATAGACTACCGAGCGGCAAGCGCTTTTACCCTACTCATGATATGCGTAAATAAACAAGAATTGGAAAAATTTATGTTAGTAGCTTACACACTGCGCGAAATATTCTGATAATCGTCAAATTTGGACCGATTTCACCCTATTGTTCCTATGGGAGCTATATGATATAGACGTCCGATCGGCACGCGCTTTCACCTTGATCAATGTATGCATAAAAAAATACGATTTGGAAAGATTCATGTCAATAGCTTGTATACTGCGCGAAATATCCTAAAAATCATTACATTTTAACCGATTTTACCCTTTTGTTCCTATGGGAGCTATAGGATATAGACGTCCGATCGTCACGCGCTTTCACCCTGATCAAGGTACGCATAAAAAAATAAGATTTGGAAGGATTTATGTCAATAGCTTTTACACTGCGCGAAATATCTTCCAATCTTGCAAGTTATATCCGATTGTTCCTATGGGAGCTATAGGATATAGACATCCGATCGGGGCGGTTTTCAAACTTGATCTGCGTACACTTGTTTTAGGACGACTGTGAAAGTTTCAGATCGCTAGCTTTTAAACTGAGCTCGCAAACGGTATTGAAACAGACGGACAGACGGACAGAGGACGGACGGACGGACAGACGGACAGACGGACATGGCTATATCGACTCCCCTATTGATCCTGATCAAGAATATATATACTTTATAGGGTCGGAAACGTCTCCTTCACTGCGTTACAAACTTCTGACCAAAATTATAATACCCTCTGCAAGGGTATAAAAATACGATTTGTAAAGATTAATGTCAATAGCTTTTACACTGCGCGAAATATCATAAATTCTTGCAAGATATATCCAATTGTTCCTATGGGAGCTATAGGATATAGACGTCCGATCGTCACGCGCTTTTACCCTGATCAAGGTACGCATAAAAAAATAAGATTTGGAAAGATTTATGTCAATAGCTTTTACACTGCGCGAAATATCCTAAAAATCATTAAATTTTAACCGATTTTACCCCATTGTTCCTATGGGAGCTATAGGATATAGACGTCCGATCGCCACGCGCTTTTACCCTGATCAAGGTATGCATAAAAAAATACGATTTGTAAAGATTAATGTCAATAGCTTTTACACTGCGCGAAATATCATAAATTCTTGCAAGATATATCCAATTGTTCCTATGGGAGCTATAGGATATAGACGTCCGATCGGGGCGATTTTCAAACTTGATCTGCGTACACATGTTTTAGGACGATTGTGAAAGTTTCAGATCGCTAGCTTTTAAACTGAGCTCGCAAACGGTATTGAAACAGACGGACAGACGGACAGACGGACATGGCTATATCGACTCCCCTATTGATCCTGATCAAGAATATATATACTTTATGGGGTCGGAAACGTCTCCTTCACTGCGTTACAAACTTCTGACCAAAATTATAATACCCTCTGCAAGGGTATAAAAAGATTAGCTATACGTAATTAATTTAATTTTTAAATAGCGGATGTAGTATGTACTTGTCTGATTGGCAGCAACTTTTACCCTGAGCAAGGTGTACATAAATAAATTAGATAAATTGCATAGTTTCATGCCAATAGCTTTTATACTGCAAAATTGTCATATACAAATAGGGAAAAATGGGATATTTTCGCAGCCTTTAACAATTTTTCCTACGGAAGCTATACGATATAGACGTCCAATCGGCAAGCGCTTTTACGCTGATCAAGGTATGCGTAAATAAATAAGACTTGGAAAAATGTGTGTCAATAGCTTATACACTGCGCGAAATATTCTAAAAAACATGAAATTTTGACCGATTTCACCGTATTGTTCCTATGGGAGCTATAGGATATAGACGTCCGATCAGCACGCGCTTTTACCTTGATGAATGAATGCATAAAAAAATACGATTTGAAAAAATGTACAGCAATAGCTTTTACACATCGCGAAATATTCTGAAAAACATCAAATTTGGACCGATTTTACCCTATTGTTCCTATGGGAGCTATAGGATATAGACGTCCGATCGTCACGCGCTTTTACCCTGATCAAGGTACGCATAAAAAAATAAGATTTGGAAAGATTTATGTCAATAGCTTTTACACTGCGCGAAATATCCTAAAAATCATTAAATTTTAACCGATTTTACCCTATTGTTCCTATGGGAGCTATAGGATATAGACGTCCGATCGCCACGCGCTTTTACCCTGATCAAGGTATGCATAAAAAAATACGATTTGTAAAGATTAATGTCAATAGCTTTTACACTGCGCGAAATATCATAAATTCTTGCAAGATATATCCAATTGTTCCTATGGGAGCTATAGGATATAGACGTCCGATCGGGGCGATTTTCAAACTTGATCTGCGTACACATGTTTTAGGACGATTGTGAAAGTTTCAGATCGCTAGCTTTTAAACTGAGCTCGCAAACGGTATTGAAACAGACGGACAGACGGACAGACGGACATGGCTATATCGACTCCCCTATTGATCCTGATCAAGAATATATATACTTTATGGGGTCGGAAACGTCTCCTTCACTGCGTTACAAACTTCTGACCAAAATTATAATACCCTCTGCAAGGGTATAAAAAAGATTAGCTATACGTAATTAATTTAATTTTTAAATAGCGGATGTAGTATGTACTTGTCTGATTGGCAGCAACTTTTACCCTGAGCAAGGTGTACATAAATAAATTAGATAAATTGCATAGTTTCATGCCAATAGCTTTTATACTGCAAAATTGTCATATACAAATAGGGAAAAATGGGATATTTTCGCAGCCTTTAACAATTTTTCCTACGGAAGCTATACGATATAGACGTCCAATCGGCAAGCGCTTTTACCCTGATCAAGGTATGCGAAAATAAATAAGACTTGGAAAAATGTGTGTCAATAGCTTATACACTGCGCGAAATATTCTAAATAACATGAAATTTTGACCGATTTCACCGTATTGTTCCTATGGGAGCTATAGGATATAGACGTCCGATCAGCACGCGCTTTTACCTTGATGAATGAATGCATAAAAAAATACGATTTGAAAAAATGTACAGCAATAGCTTTTACACATCGCGAAATATTCTGAAAAACATAAAATTTGGACCGATTTTACCCTATTGTTCCAATGGGAGCTATAGGATATAGACGTCCGATCGCCACGCGCTTTACCCTGATCAAGGTATGCATAAAAAAATACGATTTGTAAAGATTAATGTCAATAGCTTTTACACTGCGCGAAATATCATAAATTCTTGCAAGATATATCCAATTGTTCCTATGGGAGCTATAGGATATAGACGTCCGATCGGGGCGATTTTCAAACTTGATCTGCGTACACATGTTTTAGGACGATTGTGAAAGTTTCAGATCGCTAGCTTTTAAACTGAGCTCGCAAACGGTATTGAAACAGACGGACAGACGGACAGACGGACATGGCTATATCGACTCCCCTATTGATCCTGATCAAGAATATATATACTTTATGGGGTCGGAAACGTCTCCTTCACTGCGTTACAAACTTCTGACCAAAATTATAATACCCTCTGCAAGGGTATAAAAATTAAGTTTTCTATAATTATACATAAAAAAAAGATTAGCTATACGTAATTAATTTAATTTTTAAATAGCGGATGTAGTATGTACTTGTCTGATTGGCAGCAACTTTTACCCTGAGCAAGGTGTACATAAATAAATTAGATAAATTGCATAGTTTCATGCCAATAGCTTTTATACTGCAAAATTGTCATATACAAATAGGGAAAAAGGGATATTTTCGCAGCCTTTAACAATTTTTCCTACGGAAGCTATACGATATAGACGTCCAATCGGCAAGCGCTTTTACGCTGATCAAGGTATGCGTAAATAAATAAGACTTGGAAAAATGTGTGAATAGCTTATACACTGCGCGAAATATTCTAAAAAACATGAAATTTTGACCGATTTCACCGTATTGTTCCTATGGGAGCTATAGGATATAGACGTCCGATCAGCACGCGCTTTTACCTTGATGAATGAATGCATAAAAAAATACGATTTGAAAAAATGTACAGCAATAGCTTTTACACATCGCGAAATATTCTGAAAAACATCAAATTTGGACCGATTTTACCCTATTGTTCCTATGGGAGCTATAGGATATAGACGTCCGATCGCCACGCGCTTTTACCCTGATCAAGGTATGCATAAAAAAAAACGATTTGTAAAGATTAATGTCAATAGCTTTTACACTGCGCGAAATATCATAAATTCTTGCAAGATATATCCAATTGTTCCTATGGGAGCTATAGGATATAGACGTCCGATCGGGGCGATTTTCAAACTTGATCTGCGTACACATGTTTTAGGACGATTGTGAAAGTTTCAGATCGCTAGCTTTTAAACTGAGCTCGCAAACGGTATTGAAACAGACGGACAGACGGACAGACGGACAGACGGACAGACGGACATGGCTATATCGACTCCCCTATTGATCCTGATCAAGAATATATATACTTTATGGGGTCGGAAACGTCTCCTTCACTGCGTTACAAACTTCTGACCAAAATTATAATACCCTCTGCAAGGGTATAAAAAGGGATACTTTCGCAGCCTTTAACAATTTTTCCTATCTCCTTTAAGATATAGACTACCGAGCGGCAAGCGCTTTTACCCTACTCATGATATGCGTAAATAAACAAGAATTGGAAAAATTTATGTTAGTAGCTTACACACTGCGCGAAATATTCTGATAATCGTCAAATTTGGACCGATTTCACCCTATTGTTCCTATGGGAGCTATATGATATAGACGTCCGATCGGCACGCGCTTTCACCTTGATCAATGTATGCATAAAAAAATACGATTTGGAAAGATTCATGTCAATAGCTTGTATACTGCGCGAAATATCCTAAAAATCATTACATTTTAACCGATTTTACCCTTTTGTTCCTATGGGAGCTATAGGATATAGACGTCCGATCGTCACGCGCTTTCACCCTGATCAAGGTACGCATAAAAAAATAAGATTTGGAAAGATTTATGTCAATAGCTTTTACACTGCGCGAAATATCTTCCAATCTTGCAAGTTATATCCGATTGTTCCTATGGGAGCTATAGGATATAGACATCGGGCGATCGGGGGGGTTTTCAAACTTGATCTGCGTACACTTGTTTTAGGACGACTGTGAAAGTTTCAGATCGCTAGCTTTTAAACTGG
>JAECXJ010000106.1:0-10663 GCA_018152295.1 Drosophila carrolli
AATCGCCAGAACAGAGCGCTGCTTTTCCACTAACAATTGGTGAATGTTTCGACCTAATGCTTCCCAGTCATTTTCCAAATGCTCTCGAGTCAGGGCTTGCACTCGATATAAAAATTCTTCAACCGACAATCCTTCTGGGCTCCCGTCAAATCTGCTCCCCGACTGCAGAATAATAACCAGCCACTTTATTGGCAGCGAACAGGGACGCAGTTGCGATCTCCGAACGGTTTCCGTTCGGACTAACATAATCCCTGTCGCCCTTGCTTTGTTGATTTTCTTGTGCACTTATAGCGGGTCTAACATGGAAGATAGCATCATTTGCCTAATTGTCGCAGACTAGCCTGATATCCGGTTGCGATAATTGTCGTCATTCGATTTTCTTCCCTCCGGTTAGGTGTTCGAGCCTGTTTACCACGTCGTCCACCTCTCGCGAATATGCCCCTCTACCCCTGGTTCCTCCTATTACTTTCAGGCGGAATTAGAAATTGCTGCGGCTGAACCGCCTGTATCTCTGCTGATGCCTGTCCTAATTCAAATTGCCTATCCATCGATCTACCGTATTTGGGCGTCTGTTTTGACCTCCGTTTGTATCTGTTATCTTTTCCGGGAAAAATTTCCAACCACTACTTTCACGTAATAACAAGACCTTTGTCATACAAACTGGACATTCATTCTCCTTATCGGGATGAAATCTAGTATCAAGACAGCTTTTTATGGAATATATGCTTGCATGTAGTTATACGGCTGAGTGTCAATCATTGTATCCTCGCAAATTAAGCATATTCTGCTTAGTTGCCGGTGCCATGTTTTTTTGTGAGTATGTTCGACTGGCATTTTGTTTTAGTTTTAATGATATGTTTTATTTTTTTTTTTTTTTTAATTATTTATTTTCGCTGACCTTTTTTTGGGACTGTGAATATTCTGACCAACTTGCGCTTTACTGTAACCAACAGTTTCCTCATTCCGTTTAGAAATTTTTAGTTTTGTTTATTTTTATTACTATTGCTTTTATAAGTTTTTCAATGTGAATCTATTTATGATTATAAATGTTTTCGTCGGTTAGCCGATTTGCTGAATTGTATGAACGGACAATGCACACATGCACATGCTGATTGTATTCAGTCCACCCGAAGTCTGCAAATAGTCTACCTCTTACTTGACATTTCCTCATAAAACTGATGACAACTCATATATCTAATACAGTTAACTCATTATCATATAATACTATCGGTCGCTTTATTTTGGTCCAGTTCCTTGAACTTTCGATATCAGACAGTTATTAATGCAAACCTTGTTATCTATAAGTAAATATAAATGAATGTCATACGAACGCAAATGACCTGTTAGATCTAGTGATGTTATACAGATGTTATATAGTTTTACACAACTTAACCGTTGTCTTCTAATTGGTCGATATTTTCAACTCACGCTATAAAATTTGATATCTAAATAAAAGAAATCCGTTCCAATTTATATTATTTTATTAATTTTTTTCACAAAAATTTGGGATTAAATAAACTGTTTCTTAACTAAAAAAAAAACAATGTATCGTTGCCCCACGTTGGGCGCCAAAACTTATGGTTTAGTAAACTTCGAATAAGTTGATTACTCCTAAGTCGATTTCGACTGAATCAGTCCGTCAGTGGAAACTCAGCGGGTCGGGACCCATGTCAATACTAGCTCTTACAGGATTGGGGAGTTAGTTGCTGACCCTACTGACTAACACTACATTTTAGAGTCCTAACTGAAACAATAGCACACGATCCATGGCCGAAATCATTCCACAAATGTTGTCTGTGCCGGGGATCAGAGGCAACACAACAATCAGTCACATTTAATCCAAATATTGAGAGGAATAAGGCAAGTAAACCAGAACGATCGGTGAAGTCTTGGATGGAAATTGACTCACACGAAATCGTTGCCCTCCCTGTCAATGTCTTTGCCAATTTTAATATTGTTCCGGCAAGACCCCCATATTTTATCAATCACAATATTCACATTCCCAGGTCGCGGAATAAGTTCTCTACTCACTCATAATGTTTTCTTTAAACATGATTACAAAATTTTTATTACTTCAATATATCCAGTAAGGGAAAGCAAACTGACTAACAGTAGCTTTAGGATTAAACTTCATTAGTGTTTATTTTATGAACTAGCTATACCTAGGTTTATATTTATTCTGGGAAAATTATTCCTACTCGCGCATAACAACACTCACACTAGCTGAAAAGGGTAGAAAATATACAAAATGCAAAGAAAGAACTTGGAATATTAAAGCTCACAACAATTCAATTATCGCAGCTCTATTTGTCTTTAACATACTGCTGCCTCGCGATAAGAGAGTTGGAAGTGATAATCAAAACAAAACATGCAAAATTACTGCTTCTCCACGGCCATATATAGACCGGGCATATGCAGACAGAACTAAAATTTTATAATATTACATTTGGTTAGAATGCACTTACCCCTTTCCAATCCTCGTCGAAGGCCTTCACGATGAACTGGGCTAAGAGCGGTTTAAGCCCATGCGTTTGGGGGATAATAGTTATGTTATGTAATAAAATATTAGTTCTGCATGGGGGTCTGCTTTCTTCTGGTTGTTGTAACTAAATTTCTTCCGGGGTTTTGATAGTTATATCCGCACTTTTGTATACACCCAACTAGTGTAGTGTGTTGTGGCGACTAGCAATCACTTAAACAATTAACTGTCGTTTACAAAGCGCGACATTAGATTTTAACGATCGCCGTTTCTACATTTATGTATTTAAAAACAATACTTTTAGAGAGCTACATCTATTTAGCTGAACGAAGAGCACAATTTCTGGGTTTTGTTTTGGAAAAGCTGGTAAACTGGTCTAAGCCGGGAAAGCTGGTCTATGCCGTGATTATGTAGTTCGTCAGATGTCGGCGGTTCGTACCACTACCCCTCGTTGAAGCTGGGGGTGCTATATTTGTCCACTAGCACAACTGTACCGCGACGGTAGGCGGAGCAGGGGTGAGGTAGGGTAAGATGTGCCGTTGTGATTGGTTGTAGGCACTGGCCGTAAAGTCCAGCCTTTTTTGGCGACGATGTTTGCAGGCTTACGTACTCCTATTCTACTGGAGATCGGACAACTGTAACAAAACGGCGTGTTAGGAAAAACCACGATTTCGATCTGGGCTGAGTAATATAATTTACCTCGTGACCTTTGGATGAAGTTATGTAACTTTTTGAGCAGCTAATATTGACTTTTGATTTACTCAATACACAACTAGGCGGCGTAGCCAGACCCTATTTAGCCGTGAAAGGCAGCAATCTGTGCGGAATGGAAGTAAATTTTAAATCTGTGCGATTGCAACGCCAGCAATTAAATATTTACCGTAATGATTCCACCAAAAATGAGAACGAAGTTCAATTGGCAAATTAACTGGCTTTGGCAGCGGATGTCTTTGGTTAAGGTGCGATCAATGTAACTGGCACGTGGATACCATATGCCCAAAGGAAACACTATGTTATCTTGCCAAATTTTACGTCTGCTCATATGAGGGTTTGAAACGAAAAAGAAACTATAAGGGCCTCGCCTGAACTTGGACACCTAGTTTTGCGAAATTTTGAGATGACACCGATCTGTCAAACTGGACCAGCTGATGGCTATTATCTAAGTATCGGATATGGCTGGGAGGTGTTTTCGAATATCGTATGGCGGGTTAGCTACCAGTTTAAATTTTTGGAGACTTATGAATTTGGACGACCATTACACTAGCTTTTAAACTGAGCTCGCAAACGGTATTGAAACAGACGGACAGACGGACATGGCTATATCGACTCCCCTATTGATCCTGATCAAGAATATATATACTTTATGGGGTCGGAAACGTCTCCTTCACTGCGTTACAAACTTCTGATCAAGGTATGCGTAAATAAATAAGACTTGGAAAAATGTATGTCAATAGCTAATACACTGCGCGAAATATTCTAAAAAACATGAAATTTTGACCGATTTCACCGTATTGTTCCTATGGGAGCTATTGGATATAGACGTCCGATCAGTACGCGCTTTTACCTTGATAAAGGAATGCATAAAAATACGCGCGAAATATTTTGAAAAACATCAAATTTGGACCGATTTTACCCTATTGTTCCTTTGGGAGCTATAGGATATAGACGTCCGATCGCCACGCGCTTTTACCCTGATCAAGGTACGCATAAAAAAATAAGATTTGGAAGATTTATGTCAATAGCTTTTACACTGCGCGAAATATCCTAAAAATCATTAAATTTTAACCGATTTTACCCTATTGTTCCTATGGGAGCTATAGGATATAGACGTCCGATCGCCACGCGCTTTTAACCTGATCAAGGTATGCATAAAAAAATACGATTTGTAAAGATTAATGTCAATAGCTTTTACACTGCGCGAAATATCATAAATTCTTGCAAGATATATCCAATTGTTCCTATGGGAGCTATAGGATATAGACGTCCGATCGGGGCGATTTTCAAACTTGATCTGCGTACACATGTTTTAGGACGATTGTGAAAGTTTCAGATCGCTGGCTTTTAAACTGAGCTCGCAAACGGTATTGAAACAGACGGACAGACGGACAGACGGACATGGCTATATCGACTCCCCTATTGATCCTGATCAAGAATATATATACTTTATGGGGTCGGAAACGTCTCCTTCACTGCGTTACAAACTTCTGACCAAAATTATAATACCCTCTGCAAGGGTATAAAAAGATTAGCTATACGTAATTAATTTAATTTTTAAATAGCGGATGTAGTATGTACTTGTCTGATTGGCAGCAACTTTTACCCTGAGCAAGGTGTACATAAACAAATTAGATAAATTGCATAGTTTCATGCCAATAGCTTTTATACTGCAAAATTGTCATATACAAATAGGGAAAAAGGGATATTTTCGCAGCCTTTAACAATTTTTCCTACGGAAGCTATACGATATAGACGTCCAATCGGCAAGCGCTTTTACCCTCATCAAGGTATGCGTAAATAAATAAGACTTGGAAAAATGTATGTCAATAGCTTATACATTGCGCGAAATATTCTAAAAAACATGAAATTTTGACCGATTTCACCGTATTGTTCCTATGGGAGCTATAGGATATAGACGTCCGATCAGCACGCGCTTTTACCTTGATGAAGGAATGCATAAAAAATACGATTTGAAAAAATGTACAGCAATAGCTTTTACACTGCGCGAAATATTCTAAAAAACATAAAATTTGGACCGATTTCACCCTATTGTTCCTATGGGAGCAATAGGATATAGACGTTCGATCGGCACGGGCTTTTACCCTGATTAAGGTATGCATAAAAAATACGATTTGAAAAAATGTATGTCAATAGCTTTTACACTGCGCGAAATATCCTAAAAATCATTAAATTTTAACCGATTTTACCCTATTGTTCCTATGGGAGCTATAGGATATAGACGTCCGATCGCCACGCGCTTTTACCCTGATCAAGGTATGCATAAAAAAAAAGATTTGTTAAGATTAATGTCAATAGCTTTTACACTGCGAAATATATAAATTTTAGAACTCAATTGTTCCTATGGGAGCTATAGGATATAGACGTCCGATCGGGGCGATTTTCAAACTTGATCTACATACACATGTTTTAGGACGATTGTGAAAGTTTCAGATCGCTAGCTTTAAACTGAGCTCGCAAACGGTATTGAAACAGACGGACAGACGGACAGACGGACATGGCTATATCGACTCCCCTATTGATCCTGATCAAGAATATATATACTTTATGGGGTCGGAAACGTCTCCTTCACTGCGTTACAAACTTCTGACCAAAATTATAATACCCTCTGCAAGGGTATAAAAATTTGAATGCAGATTTTAGAGAATCGAATCGAAAGTCTTTAGAGGTATGCCACTTTGGAATCGGCTTAAGTTTGGGAAAGTTATGGACTCTCTAAGTTCAATTTTGAGTCACACTGTTACAAGTCATCGGAAAACTAGAAATAACTGACATGAAAATGGGTCAAAAATTTGATCAACGTTAAATTAATAAAATTTGAATGCAGATTTTTAGAGAATCGAATCAGAAGTTTTAGAGGTATGCCACTTTGGAATCGGCTTAAGTTTGGTAAAGTTATGGACTCTCTAAGTCCAATTTTGAGTCACTCTGTTACAAGTCATCGGAAAACTAGAAATAACTGACATGAAAATGGGTCAAAAATTTGATCAACGCTAAATTGAAAAATTTGAATGCAGATTTTTAGAGAATCGAATACGTCTTTAGAGGTATGCCACTTTGGAATCGGCTTAAGTTTGGTAAAGTTATGGATTCTCTAAGATTTTTAGAGAATCGAATCGGAAGTCTTTAGAGGTATGCCACTTTGGAATCGGCTTAAGTTTGGTAAAGTTATGGACTCGTCAATCAATTTTGAGTCACTCTGTTACAAGTCATCGGAAAACTAGAAATAACTGCATGAAAATGGGTCAAAAATTTGATCAACGTTAAATTGAAAAATTTGAATGCAGATTTTTAGAGAATCGAATCGGAAGTCTTTAGAGGTATGCCACTTTGGAATCGGCTTAAGTTTGGGAAAGTTATGGACTCTCTAAGTCCAATTTTGAGTCACTCTGTTACAAGTCATCGGAAAACTAGAAATAACTGACATGAAAATGGGTCAAAAATTTGATCAACGCTAAATTGAAAAATTTGAATGCAGATTTTTAGAGAATCGAATCATAAGTCTTTAGAGGTATGCCACTTTGAAGTGCAGACTTTTAGAGAATCGAATCAGAAGTCTTTAGAGGTATGCCACTTTGGAGTCGGCGGTTAATGAGTTATGGACTCTAGTATAAGAAAAAAAAGAAAAAGAAAAAAATAGCAGATTTTTAGAGAATCAGAGTCGGAAGTCTTTAGAGGTATGCCACTTTGGAATCAGCTTAAGTTTGGTAAAGTTATGGACTCTCTAAGTCCAATTTTGAGTCACTCTGTTACAAGTCATTGGAAAACTAGAAATAACTGACATGAAAATGGGTCAAAAATTTGATCAACGTTAAATTGAAAAATTTGAATGCAGATTTTTAGAGAATCGAATCAGAAGTCTTTAGAGGTATGCCACTTTGGAATCGGCTTAAGTTTGGGAAAGTTATGGACTCTCTAAGTCCAATTTTGAGTCACTCTGTTACAAGTCATCGGAAATTTGAAATAACTGACATGAAAATGGGTCAAAAATTTGATCAACGTTAAATTGAAAAATTTGAATGCAGACTTTTAGAGAATCGAATCAGAAGTCTTTAGAGGTATGCCACTTTGGAGTCGGCTTAAGTTTGGTAAGGTTATGGACTCTCTAAGTCCAATTTTGAGTCACTCTGTTACAAGTCATCGGAAAACTAGAAATAACTGACATGAAAATGGGTCAAAAATTTGATCAACGTTAAATTGAAAAATTTGAATGCAGATTTTTAGAGAATCGAATCAGAAGTTTTTAGAGGTATGCCACTTTGGAATCGGCTTAAGTTTGGTAAAGTTATGGATTCTCAAGTAATTTTGAATAACGTTAAAAAAGTTTGGAAATAACCCAGTGAAAATGGGTAAAAATTTTTAGAATTGAAAAATTTGATGAAGATTTTTAGAGAATCGAATCGGAAGTCTTTAGAGGTATGCCACTTTGGAGATCGGCTTAAGTTTGGTAAAGTTATGGACTCTCTAAGTCCAATTTTGAGTCACTCTGTTACAAGTCATCGGAGAAATTAGAAATAACTGACATGAAAATGGGTCAAAAATTTGATCAACGTTAAATTGAAAATTTGAATGCAGATTTTTAGAGAATCGAATCAGAAGTTTTTAGAGGTATGCCACTTTGGAATCGGCTTAAGTTTGGTAAAGTTTTGGATTCTCTAAGTCCAATTTTGAGTCACCTGTTACAAGTCATCGAAAACTAGAAAAACTGACTTAAAAATGGGTCAAAAATTTTGATCAACGTTAAATTGAAAATTTGAATGCAGATTTTTAGAGAATCGAATCAGAAGTCTTTAGAGGTATGCCACTTTGGAATCGGCTTAAGTTTGGTAAAGTTATGGACACTCTAAGTCCAATTTTGAGTCACCTGTTACAAGTCATCGGAAAACTAGAAGAACTGACTTAAAAATGGGTCAAAAATTTGATCAACGTTAAATTGAAAAATTTGAATGCAGATTTTAGAGAATCGAATCAAGTCTTTAGAGGTATGCCACTTTGGAATCGGCTTAAGTTTGGTAAAAGTTATGGACTCTCGAAGTCCAATTTTGGGTCTCTCTTTTTACAAGTCATCGGAAAACTAGAAATAACTGACATGAAAATGGGTGTAAAAATTTGATCAACGTTAAATTGAAAGAATTTGAAATTTGATTTTTCTGAGAATCGAATCGGAAGTCTTTAGAGGTATGCCACTTTGAATCGGCTTAAGTTTGGTAAAGTTATGGACTCTCGAAGTCCAATCTGGGGTCTCTCTTTTCCAAGTCATCGGAAACTAGAAATAACTGACATGAAAATGGGTGAAAATTTTGATCAACGTTAAATTGAAAAATTTGAATGCGATTTTTAGAGAATCGAATCAGAAGTCTTTAGAGGTATGCCACTTTGGAATCGGCTTAAGTTTGGTAAAGTTATGAGCTCTCGAAGTCCAATTTTGGGTCTTTCTTTTACAAGTCATCGGAAAACAAGAAATAACTGACATGAAAATGGGTCAAAAATTTGATTAACATTAAATTGAAAAATTTGAATGCAGATTTTTAGAGAATCGAATCGGAAGTCTTTAGAGGTATGCCACTTTGGAATCGGCTTAAGTTTGGTAAAGTTATGGACTCTCTAAGTCCAATTTTGAGTCACTTTGTTACAAGTCATCGGAAAACTAGAAATACCTGATCATGAAAATGGGTCAAGATTTGATCAACGTTAAATTGAAAAATTTGAAATGCAGATTTTTAGAGAATCGAATCAGTAGTCTTTAGAGGTATCCCACTTTGGAATCGGCTTAAGTTTGGTAAAGTTATGGATTCTCTAAGTCCAATTTTGAGTCACTCTGTTACAAGTCATCGGAAAACTAGAAAAAACTGACTTAAAAATGGGTCAAAATTTGATCAACGTTAAATTGAAAAATTTTAAATACAGATTTTCCAAGAATCGAATCCGAAGTCTTTAGAGGTATGCCACTTTGGAATCCCGGCTTAAGTTTGGTAAAGTTACTGGACTCTCAAAGTCCAATTTTGAGTCTCTCTTTTACAAGTCATCGGAAAACTAGAAATAACTGACATGAAAGTAGGTCAAAAATTTGATCAACATTAAATTGAAAAATTTGAAATTTGATTTTCGAGAATCGGATCGGAAGTCTTTAAGAGGTATGCCACTTTGGAATCGGCTTAAGTTTGGTAAAGTTATGGACTCTCGAAGTCCAATTTTGAGTCTCTCTTTTACAAGTCATCGGAAAACTAGAAAAAAACGGCCCCAAAAATGGGTGGGTTTGATCCAACGTTAAATTGAAAAATTTGAATGCAGATTTTAGAGAATCAGATCTGAAGTCTTTAGAGGTATGCCGCCTGGAATCGGCTTAAGTTTGGAAAAGTTATGGACTCTCTAAGTTCAATTTTGAGTCAATATTAAACAAGTCATCAATTAGAAATAGCAGACATGAAAATAGGTCAAAATTTGATTAACATTAAATTGAAAAATTTGAATGCAGATTTTAGAGATCCAGATCGGAAGTCTTTAGAGGTATGCCACTTTGGAACCCGGCTTAAGTTTGTTAAAGTTATGGACTCTCTAAGTCCAATTTTGAGTCACTCTGTTACAAGTCATCTTGGAAAACTAGAAATAACTGACGGGAAAATGGGTCAAAAATTTGATCAACGTTAAGGTGAAAATTTGAATGCAGATTTTAGAGAATCAGATCAGAAGTCTTTAGAGGTATGCCACTTTGGAATCGGCTTAAGTTTGGTAAAGTTATGGATTCTCCTTCAGTCCAATTTTATAGAATACTCTGTTACAAGTCATCAAATAAGAAAAAACTGACTTAAAAATGGGTCAAAAATTTGATCAACGTTAAATTGAAAATTTTTAATGCAGATTTTAGAGAATCGAATCAGAATCTTTAGAGGTATGCCACTTTGGAATCGGCTTAAGTTTGGTAAAAGGATTATGGACTCTCGGGAGTCCAATTTTGGGTCTCCTCTTTTACAAGTCATCGGAAAACTAGAAATAGCGAATGACATGAAAATGGGTCAAAAATTTGATCAACATTAGATTGAAAAATTTGAAATTTGATTTTTCGAGAATCGAATCGGAAGTCTTTAGAATTATGCCACTTTGGAATCGGCTTAAGTTTGGTGATTATGGACTCTCTAAGTCCAATTTTGAGTCTCTCTTTTACCACGTCATCGAAAACTAGAAATAACCCCAGCACCTGAAAATGGGTGATAAATTTGATCAACGTTAAATTGAAAAATTTGAATGCAGATTTTCCAGAATCGAATCCGAAGTCTTTAGAGGTATGCCACTTTTGGAATCGGCTTAAGTTTGGTAAAGATTATATGGACTCTCGAAGTCCAATTTGGGTCTTCTCTTTTACAAGTCATCAGGAAAACTAGAAATAACTGACATGAAAATAGGTGAAAAATTTGATCAACATTAAATCAGAAAAATTTGAATGCAGATTTT